>DWEJ01003290.1:0-10560 GCA_018245835.1 Mysoria sejanus stolli | reverse complement strand
AATCCCTGGCGCGCACCTCTTAAAAATGTGCGTTTTAAGTTTAAATATCACTTGCTATTACGGTGAAGGAAAACATTGAGTTTGAGTAAGTTTTTAAAAAAATATGTTCTCTAAGGCGTGTGAAGTCTGCCAACCCACACTTGGCCAGCGTGGCAGACTATGGCCCTAACCCTCTCTTTCTGAGAGGAGACCCATGTTCCGACAATGGAACGATAAAGGGTCGATATCGATATCGTTTTATTTCAAATGTATATTCGATTAAATGTATTTACTTAAACTATTATAATAATATATTTTGGTCATTTTAAAGGCGATGTCGATGATCCTTGCATTATAATCTAGTGCAATACAATTGATGAATTATTTAAGTACGTTCTTTATTAGCTTTTAAGAATTAATATTATCCTTTCATCATTTGTGTAGAGACTCGGCTGGTCTCTCGTAAGAGGTTATGTCAATAGCTCCCACGCGGTATCCTCCTCTTCCCCGCGTATTCAACGCATGTAATAATTTAATTCAAAATCCCTTTGTTTCGATGTCGATTTAGCAATCAGATGGGACGTGGGCGTCTTACTCAAGATGATTCAGTTCGGAGGCGGCCTCTTGTCAATATTATTCTGCTAATTAGTCGCGGATGGTCTAATACAATTTTCACATCTAACCTCAAATTCATTCATTTCGATAGTCAATTATTGTCAATTATCGTTATTGTCAATCTCGTTCTCCAGTCGTCCACGAGACTAGTTTGTAAATGAAAATTTCTAGAACGAAAACTATTATATTGGACGCAGTATTTTCGGATTATACGTAAATCATATTGTGTATTTAATACGCATTATTACTATGTTTATTATTACTTCATCACAACAGTAACCTGTTTATCACCTAAAAGGCACGGATTTTCTTCCAGAAAGATGAGGTCCAAGACTATGGCGTACCGTAATAAATTCCGAATCGGAATTCATATTTGGAAATTACACAAGTTAAATGTAATTCATAACTTTAAATGTATTGAAATCGTAAGGTAAATAAAATACAATATAAATAAATGATAATTTTGAAGAGAGAAAACCTTGCGATAATAGTAAAATCTACTGTAATTAAGAATTTCAAGTCAAATCTTAAATGTTGCAGATCGAAGTGACCAAATCGACGAATCGACTAATTTACGAGTATAGGTAAAGACCTCGTACCTACAGAAGTAAATTCCAAAAACTATGGAAAATTATATAGTTAAGCATGGTGATCGTTATGAATATGCTTGACTGTATACATTATTATGTAAATTGAACACGTGAATGTTAGTGGAGGTATTCTTAATACTAAATGATTAAATTTCACTTAAGTAGAGGGGCTTTGGGAAGATTACTATTTAAATTAGACATTTCATCTGCTACTTGGCGGTAATGAGACTCTGTGGTGTGTAATCCAAGCTGATATTGTTATTGGGCTTCAAGTTTCAACAAAGAGATCTTGTATCTTCTTTAACAATAATTTCAAAAATTCAATGAATAGTTTAAATACCTTTTCAATAGTAATATTTAATTCCGTGAAATATATTAAAATGAACCCGTAAAAGAGCTTTGTTCCTTTCCTTCAACTCTTAAATCTCTATTACTAGAAATCTCAAACCTCTATTGCCCGAAATAATCAGAGTCCCTGCAAGTCATTTCAGCACATATTTTCCCTCTGTAACTCGAAAAATTAAATTGAACCTCTGTATCTCGAATATAGCAATGTCTTATTATTAACCTTTACAACTCAAATATCTAACCGCATTAAAAAGTCTTTATTAACCATGTGCTTCTATCGATAGAATTTTAAAGATTATTCTATCAAATTCAGTTTCCAAGAGAGTCCTGCCTTGCAGTAGATAAGTAGACATGCCACGGGAATATTAAATTTGTCTAGTTCCATGTCTCCAGAAAGTTCCCTCGTGTTTTGAAGTTCCGTTTACCTTTGCGCTGCGGGGAGATATTAATTTTATGAAAGCTTCAGCCAGCAGTGAAGTTAGGCTAGCAGCTAGCAAATGGGAAACTAGATTTATTTTAAAGCTGACATACTTACACAAGATATGTGTATAGTAATATTGTAGAATAAATTACTTGTACTCGTATAACATTTTTGTAAATTTCAAATTGGTTGGTAGAATTGACATGTTTTACTAGATTCACAAATCATAAAACATACAGGCTAGTCATGTTAGTGGTATATTATCACATAATTTCGTTTACTATTATATGCTATCAAGGAATGCTATAAATCAGCGACTGGATGCAAATATTTCAATAAGTTTGCTGCAGGCTCCCTTACGTTTACGATGAGATTATGGCGAATAAGCCGACTTTTCGACAATGACTTATTTGCGGACTCATAAAAACGAGCTCCGACATGATTTTATGTTTATTTTCGTCTTATATTTCGCACGTCGTCAGAGCTTATATTAAATGAACGAGTGAAGTTTTTACCATGGATTTTTTTTTTCATTTAATACGAAAGATCGCGGTTGCAATTAGTAGAAAATATAATTAATTGCATATTAAATTATTGTAAGTAAGTAAGTATTTATGCAATTAAATAATTGCATAAATACTTACATTTCGTGGAAATTTTAAGAATTAAATTAATACAATGCACGCTACTTAGATTCAATTTTTAATAATAATTTTTTCAGCAAGATAACAAATTAATAATTAATTTGAGGACCACAAATGTAGAGCACTTCGGCGTTCATTCTTTTCGTTGCTTCACACAGCACAGTGGCTGGTATCTTATTTAGTTGCAGGTCAACGAAATGCTAACGTACCTCTTTCTCTCCAGTTTGTCGCGTTGGTTAATACAAAATCGCTGTAACATTTTTTTCTTCCAAACCGAACTCGTGACTAACGTTCCAAGTTTTGGCATATCATCCATCATAATTAATTTATTCCGTCCCGTTCTCAATATACAGCCATATTTTTGGCATGCAGTGCCATATTAATTTATTAGGTTTTCCCGCTTTGAAAATAGTTAATTTTTGATATAATTTTTGCTTATAACTTGATTGACTGAAATTGAAAATTTATTGATTAATAGCATGGCATCACGCTTGTAATCCCTGAAGAGGTAGGCAAATGAGTATAGTACACTCCCACGCGTCTCCAGTTAAATATACATTCCACTATGGAGTAAGATCAATTAATTTGCAAATTTATTAAGAGTGAGACGAAATTGAATGTAAAAGTAATTTTAAGTATTGATATAAAAATTTGGCCTTGGCTAGTTTCGATCGTTCGAGACTTTTTTTATAGAGTAAATAAGTAACTTTGTATTAAAAAAATATTGTAAAGATTTGAATCGCATTTAATGACCAAATAAAAACTCGTTTCAGTTTCCGCAGGAAGAATTTTCTTGCCTTTAAATATAGTAATACTAAAGCAATTAAGTAGCATTACAAAAACATTATAACGAACTTTCAAATAGATATAAAATATTCATAGAGGTAAACGCGTAGATAATCAAAATATTAGTAAAGGTAGAAAGCTTAATGTCTAAACTTTGCAGGTTGTTAAAGTTGATGATCGAGTTCGGTACAACTTGCGTGGAGCAACTTCAGATCCTTTGGGAAAACAACACCAGCTTAGCTCTCTTCAAATTGCAAGTACATTCGCGCGAGGCGTTTTTAGAGCGCGGATAGTTTTCTAATAAGAATTAAAACTGGCTTTTATTAAAATGAATCAATCGCTCGGGGACGATTTAAATGAAATCTTTAAGTATCTTTGAGTAGTAGCTGACTTGTCTCTGATAATTAATTTGTCTCTAATGCATATTGGCGAACGGCGTTGGCAAATCCAGAAATCGATTCAGTTAATTAGTTCGATGTTAATTCATGTTCGTGGACACTCGATCAAAGCGATTCTCTCTTACAATGACCTGGCTTGATGTAAACAGTTTATTTATTATTATAACATTCACACACACGTACAATATCTTCGCACCAGGTCCCTCACGGGGTAGGCAGAAATCACGCAAAAATACTGGATTGAAAAGAAATGCTTCGCTAAGCATTTCTCTTCAATCCAGTAATATTATTGTCAATTATGGAATAAGTTATGAAATGCGGAAGTTTAAGCTGAACCAGCGTCTACTTCGAGCGAGAACATACCCAATAAAGACGGTGAGTCAGTTGCTTAATAACATTTTGTCAGAGAAGCGGTTGTCAAATCTGGCGCAGATAATAAATATAGCGCACGGCATTTATGGCGCCCGCGGCAAGTTGCAGGTGGATCCGATTAGCCGATACCGAGTTTGCCTTACGTGTTAACGGCAGCCGAGCAACTTGTGTATTTATCCGAAACACCATTACACAAGTACTCAGCAAACAATCATAGTTAGTTGTGTTCGGCACAGAGTTACGTGACATGTGCGTTAGTTTTACTGTATTACCTATATTTGAGTATCGAGAATTCATTTGCAAATATATTGGTGGCAAATTTATTGCGGACATAAAAATAAGTTGCTCGTGTTCGGTAATTTATGTTCGTGTATTTAAAGGCTGTCAGAATCTGAATATATAGATTCAATTGGCCTCATTCTATTTAAAGTATTCCTTCTCTGTCCTTGTATAGTGAAAACTAAATATTTCTGTAATAATGATCAAATAATTTTATCTACCATTCGAATCATGAATTTAGGGGGACTTACCTTACCGATCTTGACCAAACAAATCCAAAACCCGCTGATTGGGCAGTCAAATTTCTTTGATATAATAACAATAACATTGATTCGTAACATCACGCCTCTAATCCCCAAAAAGGTTACTAGGGGAGAGTAGAGCACTTCTGAATTTCACAAATAACGTCTCCGTTCATGTATGGAATAGGTGGTGAATATGTTGCTTTAGACCGGACACATATCTAGAGTCCAAGCCACTATTAGAAAATCTAAGTAAGAAAAACCCTATAGTATATTGATACGGGATTTGAACCCACTAAGTATCGTTCCACATTTGCGTTGCAACCAACACGATCAATGAGACACAATACATTGATGTTTGTTACCCTGCATTTTAAATCATAAATATTAATATAACAAATAATAAGCGAAGCGGAGACAAATTGTTAAGCAGTTAGTAAGACAATATTACAAACATCTCTGCGGTGTCTATAAAATTTGTCACGGTTATGTAAGGCATCTCGCTTACATACTTGATCGCTCGAGCGCCGCATCAGACGTGGAAACCACTTAAGCGTTGTTCGCGCAAATTACGCCATTATGACACCACAAATAACCGCAAATTTATGTAGATCGCTATCAACTGTTCGTTACGTGGAACGTGTTTGGGTATTTTGTGTGATACGTATTTTTAGCGACAAAATCAAGTGATATTGCGATTTAAAGATGGAGTCTAGACTCTATTTGCGCTAAGTCATAGAGACAGCGCTACGCTGGCATTTGTTTTTTAAAACACGTTACGTGGGTATCGTGTAATGCGCTGTAATGCGTACGTTTTCTTTTAGTTTTTGATGAATTACAATAAAGCTTCCATTGGAAGTTATTACATTGTATTTTGTGTTGTTAATTGTATTGTAGTTTGTGTCGTTATAAGACCATTCCATGGTGGGACGTAAACGTAACTTGCCTACCCCGTCGCAGATTACAGGCGTGATAATACATTTGTTACGTTGGAGAGACCTTGTTAAATAATAAATGATATTGGACTGTATAATCAACAGTTATCTATGGTATATCGAAATTTAAGTACGAGTATGTGTTTATGAAAATTATTAAATAGATGTTTGGGTCCATATAAGGTAAAACACTCGTGAACAATAGGTAAATCAAATTACCCTGTTTATCATTGATTCTTTTTATTATTTTCGAGTTAATCATTTTTATCATTTTTAAGATTATAGCTTTAACCAGTCTCAATCTGAGACTGGTATAAGCCAGTGTTCGCGTGTGGTACGAAAAGGGGTTGATGTCGATGCATCATGTTTGTTGGCACAGTGAAATCCAAATATAACTTCGCTTGACTCCGTTAGTCAGTTCTGTCCCTGGGCTGGTTGTTAACATCTGGGCTGTCGCGAACATTATCATCCTAGTGCTGGCATCATGTCTTCATTTGCATGTCGCAGCGCCGCTCCCCGCGACGACAATGTCAATACGGTTGTATTACCCAAATGTATTCAGTGTGCGACGGAGAGTAAGCAAATGGTTTCATTGGAACGTGTCTTTTTATTTTTGACATATAGAGTTGGCGATTCAACGCAGGTCGAGGTTGTTATGAATATATTCGTATATATATTTTTTACGTAAAGGTAAAAATATTTGACTTATAGGCTCTCAGCTAATGCGTAGTTAAGTATAGTTTAGGTATTAGGTACATTTTGTAATTCTGGAACTTACCAATGCAATAAGTCATACTTCACTAAATTCGCTTGTAATTAATACTCACTGTATACCTAATGTTACGAGTAAAATCGTTACACGAAAAGTTTTCTGTTAATGAGTCATAACAAACCTTGAAAAATTGAAGTCCGCTGCTGCTTGGCCTATAATTATTGTTTATTATTTTTAACGTTATAGCTTTAAACACACATAACATTTAAATTTACCTATAGCGCTTCATTTCTAAGCGTAAACAATAATTTATAAATTAACTAACCATGTTTCGTAGATACAACGCTTCTCGATATGGCAGTGAAAATTAAGTATAGTATTCAATACATATAAACCACAATCAACGTTCTTGTTTTGCACAACGTTTGGAGAATAATTGAGTGAGGCACAATGTCCTCGTTTGCCGTGTGACGCTAAGATGTAACAATGACCCAAGCGCAACGTTCTTTTTAGGCTCTTATATTTTTTCCAAGCTTATTATCACAGAATGTGAGGGTTGGGCCATTGTACATCACGCTAGCCAGGTGCGGGTTAACACATCTAGGAAATTGAGCTCTGTTGAGTTTTTATTTCTGCGCATTATCCATTTAATTGTAATCCGTACCATCTACTGTACATCTGAAATGCATCACAAAACATGGTAAGACAAGAGACTAAGCCTGAATTGGACTTTGTGTATGAATATATAGATAGATAGTAAATAAAGTGAGAGTGCCCTTTGCTGTGATGGTGTAATTATAGAAACGGCAAGATAAAAATACTGTTTAATTATTTATTTTTACAATTTTAACTGCATCGTCGGTCGAATAGTTGCAAACGTGCAAATTCGCAGTAGTAGATCACAACCTATTCCGTTATGGGAAAAAACCGGTGAAACATGCGAATGTACTTTATTCCTCTGTCTGCATCTGCCAGGGACGTATGGGTGTGATATTACGTTATGTTACGTTCATTTGTTAATAAACTAACTAATTACTTCATAAATTAATTTTATTTTATTAGAGTAATTTTTATAAATTCCTGTTGAAAACGTGGAATGGCAACGTCATTCAATTAACTCTTTTTGACCAGCGGTTCGGAATCTGTTTTTATTTGTTTTCCGGCGCGGTCAACTATTTTGATGATTCAACGAAAACAATGGAGCACGCTGCTCTGACAAATTTCCAATAATCCTTTATAACATTAAAATGCTATTCGTGCAAAAGCATTCAGCCATGCGAAGCGTTGTCATGATTTTTAAACTCAAATGACTCCGCTTTATAGGATTTAATTACTTAATTATTTGCGAAAACCAGTTGATAGGTTTGTTTATCAATTAAACGGTAAATTAAATGTAATTTTTCGATTGAGTACAAATTTCGGTTCCTTTTATTTCTGGTTCTGACTCTAATTTCACTATTGGAGTCAGAATTATTTTGAGAATGAGAAAGGATAGGGCCACGGCTTAGAACGCTGGCGATCTACGCACTAACTGTCGCCATATACATTAAGGAGAATTCTGCAATCTTAGATTCCTTCAGTATTGTTTCTTTCATCGCAATATCTAGTGATCTTTTATCTGAAATACGCAGACAACTTCGGGAAGACCGATTGCGTGCTAAGATTTGAGCTGCAGAGTCCTGTGATAGAGATATACATCTATTATTATCTATAATCAGTCTATTCGATCATGAAACGATGAAAAAGAAAACTTTAACTTTATTTTTCATATTTGACTTGACTCATTATTGAAATGAATGCACGATTCACAAATCTCTACAAAGATAGTAACAGTTTGAAATAACGTTTTTTTCAATTAAGCTAACGACCACACTGATTCCACGACGTTACTGTGGGCGGTGAAGTCTTGAAAAGTCTTAGCAGCAAAGAGTGCAGTCTCACAATATGCCTCGCTCAGCACGCAAAGAACTCATTACCCGCCAGAAGGAATGATGCAAAAAGTGTAGGTAAGTTTTCATGATTAAAGAAATGGTATTCGTTCTTAAAGAAACAAAGAAAAACTCTACGTTTAGATTAATTGACATCGATTGCTTAATAACCAAATCCATCAAAAGATATGTTAGGTAAATGAGCGTTCAATTAAAAAAGTAATTGTTTGGCTTATTTATTATTTAATATGACTACAGCCCGACGTCTATTGATTTTTGCAAGGTTTTATTTGTTTTGCAATTAGTTAGAAAATGATTTGGCA
Organism: Mysoria sejanus stolli; assembly: GCA_018245835.1. NCBI lineage: Eukaryota > Metazoa > Arthropoda > Insecta > Lepidoptera > Hesperiidae > Mysarbia > Mysarbia sejanus. The sequence continues at coordinate 1,988 of DWEJ01003290.1, read as the reverse complement.
GATTCGGATCGATCTGCTACGTTGCACAATTTGTATGATACAAAAACTTTTCGCGAGATTTAGCTTAATGTCCCACAAGTCCCTGATATGCATTTTGATATGAGTTCTTGAGAAAGAAGTTCTTTTTATAAAATAGGTAAATCTCGCGAAATAAATCTATTTATTATCTATGGAAATATTTAGGCATGGGTTCCATCTGTAACAAAAGTAGACTAAGACTGGGTTATAATAAGCAAATAGCTGATAAACACGATAATTATATACCTACGTATCTATAAAATTATACTTGTGTACAAATGTATATAAAATTATATTCATATATATTGGACACACAATCTCAATATATATTCATTAAATATTCATCATTCGTCAAATATTCGTGCTCATCATACAAATGTTTGACCTGATTAGTAATCGAAGCTATGACCTTCAGCTCAGCTGTGATGTTCGCTAAGTACTGGATCAACGGGTCTGTCAAATTTATATACAAATTTATATAAATGCAAGGTACATCGGCCCTTTATTGTTCTATCCAACACAGGGCTTTCAGAATGAGAAGGGTTAGGGTCTATCAAGTTAGTCAAGTGCAGACTCGGGAATTTTACTTGTCTTAGAGAAAATTATTTAGAATTGTCAATTAAGTTATTATTAGGTGATTTCTCTCATTCTAGGTATAGTCAATGAGAACTAATTTTGAAAAGCGAACAAATTTATACCATTGTAATGAGTGCCGAGGATTGAACCCTAGACCGTCATATTGCGATGCCAAATTCGGTCACGGTGTCTCTACTATTCACTATAATAAAATTAAAACGATTGAAAGGATATGTGTAACTAAATATCTTGATAGTCGGTTTGGTTTAATGGTCTTTGAACATTTCTTTGAAATCTAATGTTTGCTATCTAAATGGAGTTATTTGTTTGGCAAAGCTGCAGTTCGAAATCGCCTCGTCGAACACGCCAACCAGTCGTCAATTAAAAGTAAGTCAATATTAGGCAAGCCCGAACGACGCTTCTGTGAAGTGTCGTCGGGGAAAACTGATTTGAAACGTTTAAAAAAACCCGAAAACGTAAAAATATGGCCGCAGAGCCGCGTTGCCACTGAGAGGGTATCGGATTGTGTTTCCATGCATACGTCTTATTGAAGGCGCGTTAATTGTTTTTTATTTATTATACGACGGTATAAATTTGCCAGGTTCTGGCTTATGCGATTTTGCTTCAAACAAAAACAGTTAGAGGTTTTTTTTAAATATAAACATACGTAAAATAACATGACTTCTGTGTTTTCTGAAGAGCTACATAGATAAAAGGGTGTAGTACACTGCCTCGATTCACCTTTTATTTTATACTTCTTGCTATGAAATAGAGGGTAAATGCTGTAACCGGCCACAAGTCCAGACTTCGAGCTAAAAAAGCAATAAAGTTTATTTTACATAAAACTGGTTTTACTAATCCACGATCACATGTACAAGACAATTAGAGAATAGCGAAAGTGTACTACACTTCCGCTATTCTCTAATTCTGGCTACCTCTTCGGTGATTACAGTCGTGATATTGCTTTTTTTATTATTCACAAGCTATAAACTAATTATTTTATTCTTTAAGCACGTCAGAAAATTTTAACAGATTTCGCGTGTGTTTAAATTTTGAATGCAAATTTTTACAAAACCGCGCTTAAATGTGAAATAGCTGTATGAAATGTTCACAGAGATACATAACGTTTTGATAGAAGTAAAATACAGCTTAATAAAACAGATAAAGCTTGTGGCGAGCCGCCCTTACGATGTAAACGGTGGGCCGGCGACGTTACTCAGACCACTTTAAAACACGTAATCTTAATTACACGATTTAAGATAATTTTACTACTTGTAATGCCAGCTACATAGAATATAGTCGTTTATTTTACTCTGTTTAAAATCTCGGCTTAAGCTTGTGTACATGGTTGATTATGAGATGAACTCCGTTTTTTTACTGATATGGTTTGAGAA
>DWEJ01003289.1:0-10561 GCA_018245835.1 Mysoria sejanus stolli | reverse complement strand
TAACTTCTCCCGTGTTCCCAACATTTCCCTTCACTGCTCTGCTCCTATTGATTGTAGCGTGATGAAAAGTATACAATAATTAGCTTAGGAGTATGAAAAATAATTGTACTAAGTTTCGTTAAAATCCGTCGAGTAGTTTTTGTTTCCATAAGGGTTTACAGACAGACAGACAGACAGTACAAAAATTTAACTGATTGCATTTTAGGCATCAGTATCGATCCCTAATCACCCCCTGATAGTTATTTTGGAAATATATTTCATGTACAGAATTGAACTCTCTACAGATTTATTATAAGTATAGATTAATGAATGTCAATAATAAATTAACGTTAGTAACTAACCGTGACACATGAAATATTTGTTATATAGAAACTGTGTTCACTATCAATTGAAGTTAATTAAAAGCATATTTCGATAAATTTGCTAATACGTTATATTTACAGTTGCACGTATATTGTCCTGTTGAGCGCAGTAATTCAGGATATACATATGTAGAGAATATAAATATTACTTTTTTGTATAAAAACATAAATGCTGGTTTTAGCAGAATTGAAGTAAAGTGAAAAATCTGGCGACACTGTGAGCCGATGCCTGATAAAGACAGTTTGTCGCATTTTTCTATATCAGCGTATAATTTATTATCGCTCCTGGCCGTGACACGCGTGAAATGTATGGCACATAAACGACGAGAGCAACGTAAGAGGATAACCAGCTACGTGGCCCGACTCACTGATCGCATCCACACGCGGAGTAATGCCTCGTTTATTAAACATTATTGCCATTCACACGAAACTATTTTATTGTATAAATTTTACATTAAATTTTTAATGCTCCGGCCTGACCTTTTAATGCTGCTTTATTGGGGCACCAATTACGCATTTCATACGCTATTTAATACATGCATTAATTATATTCGCGGGAACGAACCTGATGTGGCGGTAATTAAAGTGAAGTCAAGGTGATTTTAGGTAAATAAATGCCGCAAAATGTGCGCTTTGAATGTGTGTACTCGAATACGGGAGAGCCGCGCCAGGTGCGAGCATTTTTTTTTGTGTGGAGAAACACTTCAAATTTCGTGGGTCCTTATCTTGCGCGCCAGACAGGGGATAGAGAGGGTCTCGCCCCCAAAATCCGCCATAGTTACATAGTTCCATGCATTGCGGTCTTCACCGCAGCTTTAAAATCTCCGTCAACGTGGGCAAATATTATTTTTCAAAATGTTGCCATTTTCAATGTTAAATTTTACTTAAATTAATATCACATTAATTGAATTTTTTATTAGTTGAAACATAAATGCATAAATAAATGAATTTATTCCTAAATAATTGTTTTTACTTAACGACAGACTATTGGTATAATAAATTTGTCGTAAACAATACAACAATACAATGAGTGATTTATACCCTTACGCTTACGATTCTTATCATTATAAAAAGTTCCAAGAAATATATTTACATTGTTTATGTTTTGTGATATGTTGATACAACAACCGCATGGTGCTTTTAAAACAGACTTGTTATTCAGGCGCAAAGCAAATACTAATATCAGGTAAAATAAAAAATCAGTGAGCTGAATGAATTTTCAATATTTATTAAGATAATTATACTATATCTTTATTTTCTGTGTGTTTGTAGAAAAAATAGTTATTACGACATTTTATGAGTATAAGGTCTTGATAACTTTCTTTGACGTTATTAGAGTTTATTCATTGAATAAATTGAGGCACTTAATTATTCAATCCAGTGCACAGTTCTGATAAAGGGGAAGGTGTATTCAGGTCGTTCCTCCTACTTGTGTATACGCGCCACAGCACACATGCAAAAACTGCACAGTATAGATGTTAGAATGTTCGTTACTCAGCAATTTTTGCAGGACTTGTAAGAGATACTTCAAGTTGATGACAGAACGATGGATTTGTAGACGTGAATGTTATATTGTCCAGTCAAGAGATCTTAGTTAGTGATTACTCGTGATCAGAATACTATTACGTAGAGTTTAAAGTTGGTATATCCACCGATAACACAGATTGCGTATGGATGAAAACGATTAAGAATATTGTAAATTTATATATGGTATTGCAAGCAATATTTTAGTGGAGGTAGTGTCAATAGTGAGATTATTTATTTAAATTAAATACAAATTATAATTGCGATAAATTTGTTGTCATTTTAAGGCTGTTTACCTACTGTAAATTCTATTTTATATACATATGTATACTCGTATTTGTTAAATTTTAAAATACGCCATGGTTTGCAGATAATCAGTGATACCTATGAACCTTTTAGAAGATGCATTTGTAAATGTCAGTAGCAAACAGGCATGTACAACTTTGTGATATGCAGGCAAGTTTAAGTTACTGTAGGCGCTCGACATAAATGTGTATTTTTTTATCATGAATTCTACTCCAAATGATTGGGAGACATTCCAATATCCCTGTTATTCATTATAAGAGGTTTTTCCCTAACGCTCGTCAACCACGTAAATATGTCTTGATTACAAATGATCATTTGAATGTAATATAGTTTCGTAATGAACATGTTTCTGATGCATTAGGAACGCTTATTAATATCACATCAGTCTTTAACAAGATTTTTTCATAATCACTCGTAGAGTAATTTATGCTAATGATCTGAGTAATATTACATTCCATTCGAATAATTGTGAACTACGTCAATATGGTTTGTTATTAACATTTTATGATTATTATTCCAAGTTAAATACGCTGTATTACAACAAAACATTAATTTGGTTTATGCGAAATTGTAATATGGGAAACACCATTGGATTGTATATAAATATTATTGGAATTGTGTATACTTATTTATCATTTTATGATTTAAATTTATACAAAAAAATTATTAAAACGCATAATATTCGAAATTTACGAGTATTATAGAGGCTAAGAGAGGTTCAGTGTAACTTTATGTCATGAAATGCTAGAGCTATTCTTTGTAACATTTTCGACAGGAGACTCTGCCATAAAAATATTAACAGATTTAAAGTGTTGATCCATGTTGTAGTTTGCTAGGAGTACCTTAGCAATAATTACATTACTTGCCTTAAATATACGAGTCAAGGACGAGCGTGCAAATCAATTTAAGCGATTCAAGAGTAATGTTATAATACTTAATACGTTCATCGTTCATATAGTTCATTCATATGGTTGTCATTCGCTCGTTGCGTCTGTTTGTAATGGCTGCGAGTGTCATGTCACTGAAGTGTCACTTTAAATCCCATTTGAGGTGTGGAATAAACGAATGCGTTTAAACAAAGTGTGAAGTGCATACGGTCATGTCTGCTCTTATCTATGTACATACCTTTTAACGTTTCCTGTACTTTAATAACTGATAACTGTTCTAACCTTGCTGTATTATGATATTATCACTCCCGGTCAGTTACGGAGTAGGTCATCAAATATATGAATACCATCATAAAGATCATCAAATATATCTGTCATCTATGTAACGGGGCTGACGTACTTCTGCTAGATTCATCACTCTTCATAATGTATGGATTAACTTATCTATCGAATACAGACACTGATAATACTGTCCGTTTGCATAAATATGTACTTTGTGTTTAACAAATTTGTTCATTAACATATTTATCTGTATGTACGCTTAGATAGCGACTGTTTAATGAATATTGGTTCGAAACTTATTTTCGAAGACAGTACATAAGTATAAATACATAAGTACATAAGTATATATAGTACATAAATTTAAGATTTTTTAATGATAGTATGTTTATTGTCAGTGAATATATAAAGATTTAACATGACCAAAAGCGAAGAGCTTTTCACGCGCCACGTGAGAGCGTACGCTCCTGTTTTGTAGACTACACTCTCGCCCGTACCTTTTCGTACGCGACGAACCAAATTTTATCATTTACAAAGTGACACACAAAGTTACGCAGGATGTTGATAATGTCATTCATTCATTACGATCATAATTTACGAAGTCGGTTAATTGTTCCGTCTATTTATACGTTGGGCAACGAATCTCGTAGATGAGTCAGGATTGCCGTAATTAAATCTGTATATGTATATACAAATATACAAACGTAGTGATATCATGTACATATAGTAGAGTCAGTTCTGCCATTTGCTTAGGGCTTTGCCCACTTTGCCTAGCGTACGAGTGCGGGAACTTTAGGAAAGTTCATGAGAATAAACTGTGATGTAACAGGTATTTTGCAATGCAAAGATAGGTATAAATATTACTTAATTAATGAATTACTTTTCCTTAAAAATGTGATGGGTTTTTACGCTTGTATTAAGCGCGTTTGACTGCATTTGAATTTAACTTTTTATAAAACACCCGCGAACTTTGTCGAATTCCATAATAAACGTAACTTAACGCCTGTAATCCCCGAAGAGGTAGGCAGAGGAATGCAGAACATTCCCACGTTTCACCGGTTACGTTAACGTCCTACTATGGAATAGGTGGTGAGCCTAATGCTTCACTATGGACAAGAAGCGGCGAAAGAAACTCCATAGGTGTGCTTAAGCATCTTTTAAAATAAGTATATACTTATATTAATTTATATTATAAATTTAAAATATGAGCTAATTCATTGAGGAGCAGGAGTTACATGACACCAAGCATTTTTATCATTTAAGTAATCATTTACCTTGTACCTAATATGCTTTTTTACAAAGTACAATAATCCAATAGTATTTTAAATCCAATAGTACTCTGCACAGGGTTCAAACTCAGGAAATCTCATTCGGCACTCATACTTGTAACCGGTCAACCAATGAGGCAGTCATGCATTCTTACATGAAAACGCTAATTTTTCTTTAAAAGTTTCTTACAGCCGACTGAGTCGTGCTTATGATGATGATGGTCAGAAAATATCCGTACAATATACTGGCGCTGTTATTTGTGTTAGTTCTATAAAATGTTTGGTCTATGGCATGAAACAGCGAGGCAAAGGAAACTCGGATAAACAGCCATCATTGTCGGCGGCGCTGGATACAGTGCAAACTGAGCGCCTGTTTATGGTTATACGTTAAAATGTAAAGGCTGTTTTAGTATGTAACTGCGTTATTGTGTGAATCCCAACATCATCCGGGCGCGAGTTTGGATAAATAGACGAATGCATACACAATATTACTACTGAATTGATACCATTTGTTTTGTATAATTATAAAAACGATAAGCAATTAAAAATGAAGTAATCAAACCTAACTTAGTCATGGAAGCGAGGAATGTGTTTGCTGGTCGCTAGAATTATGATTAGAAGAGCAACGTCATCGAGAGCATTTGATTGTACTTACTCGTACAATAAATGAGTGTTTTAACATAAGTACCTAAGTAGGTAACATCCATTCTTAATTGGCCTGGAGAGGTTTTTAAGACTGGACCATTTTTAATGCGGGTTAATTGTACAGTCAGGAAATCAGTAAGAAATGTTTTGGCTATCCAAAATTGGTTGACATTTGCAATGTGTGCTAGATTGTGAAAATAACCAGAGTCTAATAGTTTCTTTATATTGTGTGAATCAGTGGTATAATTTAAGCAAAATACAGACCGTGGTTGATGTTAATATATAGAAATAATGATAACCGATGCTTAAACGTTGCTAAATCATGGTTCGTGTTCGTATGAAACTTAATCTTACTTTACGGTCGTTGAGATGGTAATGTTAATCTACGATTATGGTAGTATGGAATAGATAATTAACGTTAATGGGGTCTAATGTCCGTTCAAAGTGTTGTTTTCGAGATATTTTTTAATGACATCAAACCCAAAGATAACTAATGTCAGCCTACCAAACATGACGAAAATGGTTGTTATAATACTTTATTATCCATTTTGCTTTTTTCCTAATCTCACTGAACGATAAAGTAATATAAAAAAAATATATGCATGTATATGGAAAGTTTATATTGTAGGATCTTCATAATATTCAGTTATGACCACTATGTAAGTATCATAGAATATGTAAGAGTATATTCTTGGAAACCACATGATAATACTATTCAAATGAGCTAACAAAATGGCAGCAGCCTGACTACAGCTGACATTAACAACACAAAACTTACATGCATTTGCGAGTCACAATTATTATAGCATAAATTAGCGGCCATTGTCGATTATTTTTATTATATTCCATAATAGCAAGTTGGCTACAAAATAAATTTTCCCGAATACGTTACATTGTAGCTTCGCCCTGAATAAAAGCGGGAAAATTGCTTTACCAATGTCCGTGTCTAAAAAGTCTAAAGCGACGTGTATTTTCTTCCCTTTCACTCACACAGTTTCTCTGCGTTCCATCTTTATCTAACTTACGTAGGAAAAGCGAGCGAAGTAAGCTTTTTCGTTCACTGAATTCGTTCGTGAATCGCCCTCGGGTTTCATGATGGCTGATTATACAATACAGTACGGTCGGATATACCCTGAACGCTTTTCCGAGGGCGTTCTGTACAGTAACGAGCAGGGATTTCCAGTCCGAAATACAGGAGCGAAACGGGCTTTTATCTCTGTTCCGCCATTGGCTGTTTCAAAAAAACTACGCAGCTTGTGATTGGCCAAAACAAATTGCTCGCGCCGTGTTCTTTACTGCCAAATTATTGAAAAAGTCTTAAGCACCAGCGCGTCCTAGGCGAAAAGGTCGTATGTATGCGATATTACTCCAAATATTATGTCTTTATGTTGTTGGGTGAGTAATTTTATAAGCGGAACGTTATTTGGTTGAATGAAATTGCAATATTAGAGCAATTATTCGAGTTTTCTCTTGCCAAAGCGAGGCCAAACGAATTGGCAGCGGCTTTAGTTTCAGACTAGTTTTAATAGGATTATTATTTGATATTACGTGCCATCATCATACATTTTGCGTTTTCAGGTAAAATGTAAATTATCGTTTTTAATATCAGGTCTTAAAGGTGAATGACACTATGTGGTTTGATATGTGGTAAGAAAAGTAGCAAATCTATTTTAATGGTGTTATCTCATCTGAAATGTCATTTTTAGGAACCAGCATTGAAAAAAATATTTAATCTGTGCTGCTTTATATTCATGTCAATAATTTATATTAAATCAAGTGTACGTACACAAGTATTAATGTAAGACAAACATTTATATTATTGTTACTTGTAGGCAACATTAAATGGTTTCAAAGAAATATAAATTAAATTATTCACAGTCAAATCGCCACCGTGACGAATCGTTTGCTACTGTTACCTCCATGTTACACAAATATCGAATAAACAATACAGCGAAGACCATAGAGTACACAGCAATAACAGAGAATAGACGAAAGAATCCTTTTTAAGAAAACAATAATAATTGTTTTGAACAGTAGGTAGACACAGCTAAAGTTTTCTTGTTTCAAATCTGGCTACCACAAAAGATTATTGTTAAATTATCGCTTACGTCATTGTTATATTTACATTTTTCATTAAAACTGTTTTTCTGACGGGGCAACGATTTTCAAGCGTTACAAAAATTTGAGATCACGCGAAATGCTCGGAAGCGTTAATTGAATTCTAGGTCCATGGTAACGATACCTAATATGTATTAGTATTTCATAGAAATAAATTTCTCCATCGACATGATTAAAAATTTCACTTTTGTCGCGGGTGAGTTACATGTTCATTTTTTTTAAATCGTGTTTGCAAAGATACGATGGGGATAAAATTTGACTGACATCATTTACAGACTGCATTTTGATTTATCTGTAACTGCTAATTATTAGATATACGATATTATACTACATTTAACATAAAAAAGAGAAAAATATAACACTTTATTTGATGAATGTCAAAAGTCAAATGTCAAATTGTAGATTACAGTTTGACATTCGCTTTAAGCACTGTAATAGTGACGCCAAACATTTCTAATTTAATTTGACAATCAAAATCGGTCTAATGCGTATATTTTACGAGTACAGTTTTATGTCTAAATTAAATAGTTTTTATTTGCGAGAACAATCTAAACATAAAATATCTTTGCAGTATGCAATTAAAAAATATGTATTTAAAAAATCGAATGTTGGAAGAAGAATAATCTAAGTTTCTGACGCGATTTAAGTGTTTCATTTATTTATTAGCTGTTAAAGTTTTACATATATTTCATATTTTAATGTTTGTTGTGATTCATCTTAAACATTACATTTTACGGATCCATTGATATTATAGTAATATTGAAATACTTGAAAAAAAATATTTTTAATCAATTACTATTAAAACAGATAGTATTGTTAAATTTTCTAAATCAATACGCAAACACTCAGACTAACAACTATTTCTTAAACTATTTTTAAACAATGTTTCTTTGTACAGAATAAGACTCCTATTTTGAAATTATTTTTTCAAGAATCGTTGCATATTTGACTTAATATATACTTCTAAAAAACTGTTATTATCACCGTTTGTAAAAAATATGAAACACACACTTTATTCTCGTAATAAGTTCCCAAGCGAAAATCGATTTTAAAATATAGAGTAACAAGATAGAATACTGTAAGTTTTATAAAATATTCAATGCAAAAAGCCATCTCTACATAGAGCCGCTAACCGGGAGCCGCTCGCGCCAATATCTCACTGCTCCTGTTCCCCGCTAAATAATAGTCCATCGGAAAACGCACCGGATATTCATGGAGCTTATTTTTCATCATTCCATTCGCTCGCAGATCCGTTTATACCATAGACAATTTGTGTTTTGTATGACAATTTATCACCGGCCAGCACGCCCAGTGTGGGGGTTATGGCCAGAATACTCTCTTTGTTTAGAGATTTGTAAGTCCAGCAGTGGACTGAAATATGCTGATGAATAACAGACCGACTATTTTTATAGATGTAGGTACATAAATTGTACAAAATAATTAAAAAGATTTTATGGTAGATTCGCCACATAAAAAAAATTGATTATCCTCCACTCCAATCTAGCATCTATTACACAGCTATATGGCTGCTTTTGTATACAATTCTAACGGTATTGTGTACGCTATTCGGATTTTGTAGCAGTTTATTTATGTACTATAATTATATGTACAAATATGTCCAGTGTAGTACGAGAATATAAGACGAGAAAATACAAGTAAGAAATTGAGTAAGAAGAGAGTGATCAATATAGAAAAAGAAAGAAAGGAATCTCGATGATCTGAATATATGGCATAGATATTAATGCATCAGATACATTTTGATTACTTGTCATAGAAGGCACTGAGGGAGCTAATCTTTTAACTCAGGAACCTCTTTTGCAATTCTCGGAATTCGAAAAAGTTTTTAAACGATCGTGACCGCTAGACATCAGGCCATGTTTGCCAGGCTAGGTATAAAAAAACGGTTTCCGAATAAATAGTTTTTATAACGACAGTTATAAACAAAATGTAAAACCTAACATCAACGTAACGTAACCAGGGTAGTGTAGAACTCTCCCACGTTTCACCGGTTACGTTTACGTCCCACTATCAACAGGTGGTGAGTCTATTTGCCATACACCAGACACACATCCAGACTCCGAGCCACTACTACAAAATTTAGATTAGAATAATCCAATAGTGCCCAACCTGGGATTTGAATAAAGGACGCCTCGATCGGCAACCGCACTTATAACCAACATGGTCAACGAGGCAGTTGCTTGTCCTTGACAAAACATAAATTTAACAAAGCACCTGGACTGGTCCGTGGTGGGAGGCAGCATGGTTACCCTAGCGTGCAATATGTCCGCTGATTCCCTTATCATTTATTAAGCCGTTACGATCCCGTCCGGGAGCATTTCTCATAGGGCATTATTAGCAGGAATATTCCCATCTCGCGTCTACTACCGTTGATTTATTCATTGTTTTTATTCATGTAGCAATTTCTATTGGTGAATCTCTTACGCTAAGTCTCGGTGTGGCGTTATATCTTTTACTGGAGTAGACGATAAGCACCAATGTATGGTTGACGCTTTAAAAATAAATATTATTAAGAATAAATTGCACTATATTAGTGACAAATGTATAAGACGCGCATTAAGGTTATGAGGTTATGCGCTTTGTCGTTTCTGTCCGCCCAGTGAAGGATAAGGCGTGACAATAAATATGAAGCATCGATATCTTTATATTCGTAACACATTAAATATCATATACATAATATCAGTTACATGTCTATTGAGCGCAGCTTGAGGCCACCTAAAAATAATTACATTAGCATTAAATGCTATAATGTTTTCTTGGAACATACCGCTACGGGACATCCAGATCTTGATATATCTTTATCTCGAGAACAATAAAAAAAAGTGCTGGATATATAGTTATGTCAGCATTTATCTATGTTGGGTAACTATGTTATGTTAGATGGTTATGTTAGATGGTTATGTTAGATGGTTATGTTAGATGGTTATGTTAGATGGTTATGCTAGATGGTTATGTTAGATGGTTATGTTAGTTGGTTATGTTAGTTGGTTATATTAGTTAGCCATGTTAATTGGTTATATTACTTGGTTATATTAGTTGGACATGTTAATTGGTTATATTAGTTGGTTATATTAGTTGAAAGACTGCAGGCAGAAGCTGGATGCGGCAAGCTGAGGACAGGGCGCAATGGCGCTCTTTGGGGGAGGCCTATGTC
>DWEJ01003288.1:0-10561 GCA_018245835.1 Mysoria sejanus stolli | reverse complement strand
TAATCAATGAAAAGAAATAAATAATACAAAAAAGATATGTAATATAACATAATTAAATCATATTAAAGTGAATAGTACAATTTGTATAATTATAGTCGGGTTGATGATTTTTTATTTTTTAATAGTTAATCTATTAGTTTTTTTTTTAACTTTTATTTTTAATTCACGGTTGCCACTATGTCTGCTCGTGCACGTGTTTTGTATTTTCAAGTCGCACGTTTGAATGGAGATGTGTTTTATTTTTTTATAGTCACTTTTAAATTAGTTAAAAATTGAGGTTGCTCGAATCAGTGTCCTAAATGCCTTTTAGAGATTTGGCCTATTTGCAATTTCGTAATTAAGAAATGTTAATCTACAATACCAGAGCGGCCTAAAACTGTGTACATGTTATTTAAACTGTTTTCCTATATTATCGGTGATGTTGATATTTAATCATTTAAATGTACATTATTTTATAGATAAATACGTGCATGTCTGTATTTAATCCCAGGATCCACGTGTACAAAGTCGGAATCGAATCTATATATCAGCATTCGTTGGAACTGTGCCTAAAAATCAATAGAATTATGTAACATGAGTGTGTACTATATTAATGAACATTTCGTGAATATTTATAAACATAATAAATTACAACATCAGTAAATTAATCGGGCTCTAGCGAAAAAATGCGAAATTAATCGGGCTCTAGCAAAAAAATGTACTCGTGTTAAGTACATATTTAATCAGTGTATAATTTATAATTTCAATTTATGTATCGCATGTAGTTTCCGAAGAGGTAGGCTCAGAATGTAGCACCCTTTTTTGTTTCTTCTTGATACGGGTCTCCTCACATAATAAAAGGGTTAAGGACACGTCTGCCACGCTGGTCAAATACGGGTTGGGCGGCTCCACACGCTTTAGATAATATTTTCTCTTTTTAAAGAATGTTATGAACTCTAAGGTGTACTAGTTTCCTCACGATGTTTTCCTTAACCGATATAGCAAGTCATATTGAACCAACTTTAAACGAGTTTTATGAAATAATCAAGTAACAACAGTTTAGCAATAGCGGTATGAAACGTATTTTATAAACAATTTCAGTATTACGACCGCGAAATATCACAGCGTTGTAAAATGTTATTCGCCATTTCGAATTCCCCAGGCGCCCGCCGATTGTCGCGGCAATAAAACTTATTACACACAGAGATAAATAAAATGCTAACGATTTATGGAAATGGATATTTCTCTGAGGGAATTAATTCAGGAAAATAAAGAAATGTAACGTAACATTACGTCGTACACACCCACATTTTACCAGTTATGTTTATGTCCCATTATGAGATAGGTGGTAAGCGTACTCGTAAACTAAGCACAAATCCACCTTCGATTCACTACTAGAAATATTAGCCAGAATAACCAAATTCGAAAAATCGCATGATACCCGACCCGAGATAAGAATCTGAGACCTCTAATTTCAGCTGAAACTAACGTGACCAAAACGAAACTGGAAATATAAATTCGTTAGATCGACTCAATCCATTATCTTGTTTATTTTCAATTATTTATTCATGTATAAACTACCGTTATAAATATCATTTTGTTATATATTGGAATATATACAAAATTAGAAATTTGTTTTCTTTGAATCCACTAAACTGCTAACAGTACAAATCAAATGTATTCTTTATGTCTTTAGCACTCTAGCTTAGATTCCACCAAATTTTTCTTCGTTTTATTATTCCACAGAATGACAGAATCTCCAAAGTTCTGAGCACGGCTGTTTAATGAACTGTTTTTGTTGTTAATTTTATCAATCAGATCATAAAATATCAATCATATTGAAACATTAATGGAATTAACATACATATGTCACTCGTATCAAGGAATTACATGCAGATTCATGAATTATGTGAGCCATTTTAGTGAAGTTATGGCGCTCCTGTATTGACGGAATTTGAATGCAGGACGTGCGGCTTTGACCCATCGGTTGCCATGACAACGGGGCAAAGTCAACAAATGAAAGTGAAATGCTCCCCAAGAAAGGGGCGATCGTTGATAAATTTCATGATTACAGCGCACTTACGGTTTAATCAGATCAGTTTGACTGTTTGTTTAACACGCACATTTACACAAAACATATATTAATTATCATTTTCTTGTTTAAATATTTACCTCCGTGCTAAAAATCCAACCATTTCCTCCACAGCGACCATTTAATAGCCAATGTCCCCAGAAAATCGTATACAAGCGATTTTATTATTATTCGTTTAACAAATAATCATTTATTCCCATTCGTGTCTATTAAATATATTAGCGAATACACATTACAACTTTTGCGTGGTATTCGAAAACAATATATGTAATGATCATGCGATCACAGCGATGGTAAAATGATCAGTCGGTGTAAACAAAACTGGTCTTGAGCGCCATTTGAATCAATCCTATTTTGGAAAAAACGTTCCAAAACAAGTCGTATGAAAACCTACGTACCTTTCAGTTGTACGATATGTAGAACTATGTGAGTCATGTGAATCCCGGTCAGCTTCAATTAAAGGCCATAGTAACTTACAAGCTTAAAAGTTAAATTCTAAAGCGTACAGATTTCTTTATAGAATTTGATGTCAGTAACATTGCTTTACAGTGTAGTAAATCTTTCAGACATTAACAACAAGCAGGGGACATTTGTGGACTGAAGTTCTGTCTCAATGATGAATATGAATATTTTTAAATACTAATACGTTGTACTATTTTTAAATATTAATACCAAGTATTTTCACAAAACTTACATTGTAATTAAAGTAACAATAGAGTTTTCAACTTTAAATTATAAAAACGACTTATTTGGCTTAATTCTTTTAGTTATTCTCGTCCGCTATTTACTTTGCAGATATTACAATAATATCTCGCGAAAATGTTCTCTAATTCTAAGTATGTTTGCATAAATAATAAGTTTTATCGTCCCAACCTAACTCGAAGAGTTTGTTTTAAAAATAATAGAGACTTGCGAGTATTATAATGGAATGAAATTTTCGAGACGAGAATTTTAAGTAAACCTTTTAGTAACAATTTGGAGTAAATAATAAAGGGATTTATTAAACTCAGCAAACACTTATTTCGCTTATCATCCAACTAGGTACTTTACTGGCAAATTTCTGTGGACTAACGAAAGTTGTAATTTATTATGATCAAAACTTCATTGTTGTGTATAACCGTTAGTGACTTCATTAAAATTGAATCAATATCCCCTTATTTTATTAACTTTAATTCATTTAGCCAACTGTTGAAATAAAAAAGTTAAATAGTAACGTTCCTTTAACGCACTAATTTCCAACCCCTACACGGGATTAGTGCTTTTAAAGCGACTGAAGGAGACGAAAGTGGTTGCTCCAATGCAGATAATCTGTTAAAAGCGTTAAAACCATACTCAAAGCTTCCGAGAACTTGTTCAAATTTTTTGCAACACCTGAAATCAAGCGACGAAAAAAGAAAAATTAAAATAATTGATTTTTTTAATTAAATAATTTTAACGAATAAATTCAAAGTTCAAGCTTTGGCAAGATGCACTCCAAAACTGAATTCTGCCTTTAACTAAAAATTCATTTCTACGTGTCTCCCCATCATTTAAAATGAACAAAGAGGCGTTACCTTCACACAAATATCGCTAAAGGCGGGTATGTCGTCAGGCTATACGGACAGGTCGAACAAAAAATTCCGGCTCAATTTTTTTTTTTTCAACCAGTCCATTCTTTCGAACGCCCGATTCGAATATTTTGCTTTGTCCTATTTAATTTTTCTACGTTCCAATACGAAGTAAAAAATACTTTGCAAAACACTTTGTCATTTTCTAACAAGAAAGTCCGTGATTTTCTGTCTTATTGTTTGTTGAAAATTGTGTTTTCTTTTAAATAAACATCTATTTCATCTAAAAATAAAACAACGGCTCGTCTATTCGTAATTTTATTTTTTTGTACCAATCAGGCTCGTACTTTCCAAATGGACATTAATTGGATTGTCAGAGAATTACTACTTTTCTCACATTTATTTATTGTAATAATTCATTAAATTTGTTTACTAGAAAAGGTAATTAGCTGCCTCTTTAGTCGAATGGTCGCAAAAGCGTGGCTGTTGACAAAGAGGTCCAGGATTCAAATTTCGATTCGTTTACTATTGAATTTTTCTAACTTTGATTTTTTCGTAGAAGTTTCTAGTCGTACACGACCACCACCACCTATTCTGTTATGGGACGTAAACGTAACTGGCATGTGTTTAAACTTACACATATAAATAAAGAGTCGCACTAAATTATTATATTAACATCTCAATAACGGTCTTCCCAAACTAGTCTGTCTGCCGTACGGTAACCAAACAGTCAACTAAGTAAATTATATACGAGTAATATTGGGTTTAAACTATTTCCTCGATTTACTTATAACCACTACCATTTAAACATCATATTCATTGGAATGTAAATAAATTATTATTAACATAAAATACTAAGAATATGTGAAACATATAAATCTTATGGTTTCGTATTACCAGTTCTGTACCTGTGTCTCCAGTCTACGATCGAATATGAACCAGTAATTTTAAAAGTCTGCTTAACGCTATATTCTAAACACCAATTTACTGCATGCAAGGGACAGAAAAGCCGTGCTTGAAAATATGGATGTTTTTGAGAGCGAAATGTTTCGAATTCGACAACCGGGCATCTATTGAACAAATGAACGAAATGAACTGAATTTTTAATTAAACGCCTTCTATTAGCCGTTTCTTTGCCTGCAGTGTACGAAACATTGCTATGGTATTTCTGATTTTTCCTTTAGTAAATTTTGTGTTTAAAGTTCAATTAAAATTCATCCGAGTCCTTTTCATATGGAACAAAACATAAAACGTTTCATTTTTCCTTTATACATTTTGATTTAGCGAATACCTAAATAGAAATCTATGTTTTTCCGCGTTGTTCAAGCTATTACTATCAGATTTGAAGTTATCAATCAAGTCAAAACAGTCGAGTTTAGAAAACGAATACAAACATAAATAAAATGTTTAATAATGAATTATTTAAGCTGATCAAATAATTGATTTAAACGGAGTAAACAGTTTTCATGCTTTGTTTGATGACATAATGATTATAAATAAATTGAAAATTAATGATAATTTTAAACAAATATAACGGTGTATAATTTACATGTTCATTTTAGATGTCTATCGCCTTAATACGTTTTGAAACTAAAGAATTGAATCGCTATATCACGTACTAATTAAATTAAAAACTAAATCACTTCCATACTTAGTCAAGTGACTAAGTTTGGAAATCCATACTTAGTCACTTAGAACAACTAAATAGTTGTTCTAATGTAAAAATTGCTATTTTGTTTGTAGTATTATCCTTACATTAAGTCTGTAAGTATATTTCAAGGTTGGCTTCAATCAGTTCGTTTGTGTAGTTTAATATGTTTATGGCATAGACAAATCTTGCTTACCAGTGAGCATTTATGGATTAATACCCATCTGAGGAATACATCTAACAACAATAAACAGCGATTACTTAAATTTCTGATATGTTATTAAGTTTTTTATTTGCTGCAACTAGTCGTTGTGATGATTGATACGTTAACAAGATCAATGACTGTACTGAGTCGGTGTTCGTAGAATAAAACTGGCAATTCTTGATACGTTTTATAACATTATTTTATTGCGTTCTTTACCTTATATTTTTATATCTTTCAACTCATCAACGCCAGAAACTGTAATTTAAACCCAATTCGACGTTCACACTGTTCTGCCTAATCTTCAAATTAATTTTCATCCTATTACAGACTATATTCCATACCAATGTTATGAAACATCATTTAACTTAAATTTAACTTAAAAAAAAACCTCCCTCCATGAATATGTACATAACAGAACACTTCATTGTTTCTACTGACAAAACGTGACAAAGTTTTAAATAACACCGACGTCTCCATTGCTACCAGAACAAGGCGCGCTGACGATCGTCCGCCGCTCGTCCAGCCGCGGCAAGCCTGAGGCACCCCCCACAGACGAACAGCTGGACCAACTCGATCTGGACACCGAGCACTTGCCCGCCGTCGACACGCCCGACGCCTGCGACAAAGCCGCTCTAAGGTATCCTATTTTATTTTATTATTTATTTATCCATTCTTATAAACCATTTATAGGCAACACAAATGTCGAACTTAATGCTTAGTGGCATTCTTCACTAGTCTTGGAGAGTAATAAAAAATATGGAAATATAGTGGTAGATACAATGGAAAAAGAAGTATGGTAATATGTTTAATATATAATATATGATACATGGTATAACATATAACAGCTTATATAACTAAAGAGCAGACTTAATTTCTGAGCTTATATAACTAAAGAGCAGACTTAATTTTTAAGAGCAGACTTTCTTTCTATTTGACTTAATTTCTGTTATAAAATGGTATATCAAATAATTTGTAACCAGGAAAGGTTATGTTGGTTGGTAGAGATTATAATTTTTAGGATATGCAAGATATTTATAATTGAACAGGTAACTAGGTTACATTTAAGATGCGAGATAAATATTGTCCCTTAAGTTACTGTATAACAGACCTATATCTTTATTGGAAAATTAAATATTGGCAAAGAACAACAATACTTTTGTTCTATTTAATAATGTAGAAGATTATTATCTTCTTTCTTGTAAGAGTAAGTTAAACTTTAAACAAGTCTCTGAAAAATGAATTTAACTTAGTGGAAATCTTATAATTACCCGATAGCGTCTAGACTTTATTTAAACTTTAACGTTGAACTTTACTTTAGAGTTCGTGATAACATTAAGACATATGAAAACAGCCAACCCGCATTTGCCCATCTCAGTATATAATACTACAGCCTGGTATTCTGAGACAAGACAATTAACCACCAATAGAACGATAAAAAGTTTAATTATGTCTCAACAAGTTTCATCGCAAATTTGATCCGAATAATCCAACACCAGAGAAAGCAGAGTTAATTAAAAGGTTTATCGTTAAATATGGACAGAAAAAGGCTAATAGCTCATTAGATCAGAACATACATAAACATTAACCATGTATTTTCAAAACGCTTTAAACGTGCATAAGTCGCAAATTAAACATTCCTAATGGAGGATTATAATAAAGTAAATTATAAATATTTAACACGAAGCAAATTACCTGCTGCTTATCAGCAGGTGGTAATTTGCTGCTAGCAGCTGGTAATTTGCTTCATAGGTGCTTGTTCTTAGGTATACATTTACACTTAATCAAAATTTTGTCAGAAACAAGAGACGTTCGGACTTTTCACTGTCAAAAAAATACGATTAGAATGTTGAAGTTAGCATTAAGTTAAGATATCAAAACACTGTAAACAAAGTAAGGTATATAAAACAGTACAGTACATTAATCCCGAATTGGCATCCGCGAGCTACATAATAGCGCTCATCAAACTGTTGTCACGCTGAATGTTTCTCGGGTCACTGCGTACGCTGTCTATTGGGATATGGGTACATATATAATTAAATATGATCAATGATAAGCAGTGTTCATTATCGAACGCTTTCACAGACTGTTAACGCTATCTAGTGGCAGTTTAAGAACTGTGTGAAGTATATAAGTATAAACTATGTAAGAAAGACAGTTTAAGGACTATTAAAATATTCACATATTTTCCTATTTCTTAATCAGCAACTATAAGTAGCAATGAATTGTTTCCCATTGTTCACAGATTACGCTATCTCCTAAGACAATTGAACCGCGGTGAGATACCAGCAGAGACTTTGCAAAAAAACTTGCAGTATGCCGCCAAAGTTCTCGAAGCCGTCTACCTCGACGAAACGAAGTATGTATACTTATATTTAACGCTTATTCCTATTCCTATACGGTGTACAATTAATAAAAATATTATCAACGATTATTCAAATTGTAACAAAGTATATATTTTATTAATAATTCATGGAAACACGAGTCTGTTTAATATTTTTATTTTAAATCGAAATATAGAAAAACGCAATGACAAAATATTTTTCACATATAATAAAACTTTATATAATAAATTTCCATTTTGTAATACTCAACATTTACAGTTGCATTGCAAAAAAACTAAATGAAAAGTTTTTTAATATAAAAGTTGATGGGCTCTTCATCTGTCATATTATGTTTAATACGAGTTAAATCACACTCCAGGCAGTTTTCGCTCAAAACAAAATGTGAAGTATATTATCACATAAGCCATTACCACTTTTTAATTTAATATACAATGTGTGGAAAAGTAACAAAAAAATTTTATTTCCTTCAATGCAGGCAACCAGTTGCTTCCTCCTCTGATATTGAAAATGCCTATAGAGGACGGTGATCACTTCACCTTCAGGCGGGCCGTCTACTTGATTTCCATGACATTTAATATAAAAAAATCAATATGTATAAATTGCAACTGTAACTGAAATTCAGCGATACTGAAAGAAGAGTTTTCATGATTTTTATATTTCAGATCCATGTAAGAGCTGGCGGCGTCGATGTGATTTTTTATAGGCACTTTTCGATGGATGTCCACCAGCGACCACGGATTCTCGTTCTCCAATCTCTCTTCGACGCTTGTACACTTTTGCTTTTCACTGTTATGTTCTGTCAGCACTTACTGTCTTAATGTTGGAGCATTTTCTATTCCTGCAAATAGAATGATTAATACCGTATACAGCTGTTAAAATTCACTGTAATTTTAAAAAAGTTTTTTTTTTAATTGTTTTCGTATTTCGTTAGCTTTGTTAAATTTTAAGGTCGATATTTGTTTTGGTTTCATTTAAAGCTATTGTATTTATCTCTGAATATTTCAGATAATATCTCTGAATAATTATTATTTGAACAATGAAACTGTAATTTAAAATTTTTGAAATTTAAAAAGCAAATATTATAATACAAATGTTAAATTAAAAATTAATTAAAAAGCAAATATTACAATAGGTGCGAGCGCCTGAGACAAGACAAGAGCACTAGGACTTACTACATTATGATAAAATGTACATACGTATATTTCAGCATTCACCAATCATTGTATTAAAACTAAGCGATGCCAAATGTCACATTTGTCAAATCCACATTATTCTTAGAAAAGGGCAAATAATTTTGTTTCGTAACAACACGCCAGAAATCCCCGTAGATGTAGGCAGAGGAATGTATTAGATACATTCCCACGTTACTTAAGGCTAAGTTGGCGTAAGGCTATCACCATATGTCAGGCTCAAATCCAAATTACTACTAGAAAATCTAAATTAGATAATTTTGTAGTGTTCGACCCGGGAATGGAACCCGGGTCCTCCCGATCGGCAGTCGCACTTGCAACCAACACGACCAACGAGGCAGTCACCCTTCACGTATTAATATATAAATAAATACTAAATAATAAATTTAATACGTATAAATACTCACCCCTTTTACACGTTAATATATTCCAATATAAGATCCTGGCGTAAGTCGGAGTTTATTTCTCATACTTCAAAGAAATTTTGCTTAACTTTAAATAACTGTTTACTCGTTGAAGATACACCGAGTAAGAGGTAGGTTTAGTGAATTTAAAAATTTGATGAGTATTGTGAGTTAACAATTTTTTACTAACCATTTACAAACTGATAATTTATTATGAATTATGAAACAGTAGTTTTAGCAACAAAGGCTACTTTGGAGTGATCACAAATATAATTTATTCATTTCATAAGCTAACCAGCTATTCATACGGTGGGACGTATGAATAACTGGTCAAAGAAATGTTGAAGTGTACTACAGTCATCTGCCTATCTTCAAAGGAATGCAGGCGAAATGTTATGTTATCATACACTTGTTACCCACCAACATCACATGTAATAGTTATGTAATAGTCGACTGGCCTCTAGGCGTATTGCATAATGAAGCTTACTGTTGCGCCGGGGGTTCTTAGTTCGATTCCCACCCAGAATGATATTCATGTGATGAGCAAAAATATTTGTTCCCTGACTGTGCGTAAAAACGTATCTAGGTCATAAACATATCATAGTACATATTCATACGTATTTATGTAGTTCATCAGCCGTCTGGTTACCATACCACAAGCTCTGTTGACGTCTCAAGGTATTATTATTAAATATTATTATGTAACGACGTACACTATTCACTTAATACGCATACTACGTATGTACATATGTATATAATTGTAGGTATGTAATTCAATACGTTCACTTCGCCCTATTGTGTCGCGCGCTCGAAGCAGACAACGCCAGTAATTAGCTCGCTCCAGAGCTCAATAACATATGTATAATTGAGATACATATACATAATTAACACTAGTATTCGTAGTATAGTAGTATCCGTTTATATTTGTCAAATAAATTATTGAGTGTTTTCATTTGACATATCCTTTATTATTGTATTATATAAATGTTATTTGACAAATAATTTATTATTAAATATTTTATTCGATCAATACTGTAATAATGAATTTTATAAAAAACGTAACTTCGTGCCTGTAATCCCCGAAGAGGTAGGCAGAGGAATGCAGAACATTCCCACGTTTCACCGGTTACGTTTACGTCCCAGTATGGAATAGG
>DWEJ01003287.1:0-10562 GCA_018245835.1 Mysoria sejanus stolli | reverse complement strand
CGGCGCCGACCAGATCGGACCACCCATCTGTGGAACAATGAAGGAAATAAACAATTATAACGTAAGCCTAGCCCTTTTATCGTTCCACTGTTGGAACTTAGGTCTCCTCTCAGAAATGTAAGGGTTAAGGTCATAGTCTGTATGGAAGTATACCACGCAGAAACTCAGCGATTCCAACGATCAATGCCAACAGCACGGGCAGTAACTTAGCTATACGTTATACGCGCGGTTGAGATGTTATCATGCAGAAATAACTCTAAAATAAATTATAATAAAATCACAAATGTTATAATGTAGTAACACTTTGATAGTGATCACCATTGGGAGGAGTCAAGTTAATAGCGAGTTACATTGCTGTTATTGTTCATATACTCACGTGATGCTTCTGATTGCAATGTTCACACAGCGCACCGACTGGCGGGCCAGTGGGCAGGAAGGGCTTCATCCGGGCAGGATCATCCGACCCAGGGGCAGGCTTGAACCCGCCCAACGGCTGCAGGGTAGTCGTGTCGCAGCCCACGCAGTGGTACACCATGGACAGTTTGCTGAATGTTTGAGAAATCAAAACACAGGTTACACAAGTGGCAAGGTTTCCATCAAATCACATATATGCTTCCTTCAGTAGGCACTGGTCTTCTAAAAGGGCGGATCCAGGGGGGGGGGTATCATGGGGTCATGGCCCCCCCTTGGGCTAGGTCCGAAACCTAGATGGACCACTAATTAAGACAGTTAAACATATTTTTATGAATTATTGTCACAGTATAGATTTTATTTAAGTACTTTCAATATTTAATTAACTTACTATGGTACTTGCCTAATATAATAATAACTTTAATAGCAAATATATTATCGGGGAATGAACACATATAAAACGTGACACACCCCTGGTGCCAAGTCTGGATCCGCTCTTGGTCTCCTATCATAATGATAGAGTTTAAGATAAGTAAAAGATTCTATGTAGAATGTTGCACTCGTCAAGTATGCACTGGTAGAGTAAAAACAGCTAAGAAAAAATTATGCATAACCCTCAAGTTATATTCCACCGCATAAGGGATAAAATAGGGGATGAAAGTTTATATAAATCTTCTTAGATTTTCGACTGATTGAACTGAAATTACACGAAAGTTTGTAAGTATGGATGGATGTTTGTTACTGTTTTGCGTACTCGTAAAAACTGATTTCCACGCGGGTGAAGCCGCGGGTACAACTAGTTCTTTCAATAAGTCTAAATACTTCGCACCTAATGACTACATTTGCACGCTTCATATTAATTTCATTTCTAGAAACGTTTTCTAAAACGATACGTCAGTTAAGCATAGCGACGCTAGTTTCAAGTCAGTCTCTAGATATTTGACCGCTACAAATAAATTTTCTTTGCCATTATTACCGTTGGATAATAGACCTTGAACCGTTAGATAATACGTTAGACCTTGAAACAATATAAATTATTGTAGTGTAATAATTTTCTCTTCATCATGAGTAACCGGCGCCAATGTTAAAATATCAAAAATAGCGTCCTCGATCTTTTCGATCGAAATTTAAAAAATGAACATAAGTACACAAAACGTATGAAAAAGAACGCTAGCTGTTAAATTATCATCCGGCTAGCTTCGGAATGCTGTTGGAACATTAGTTTGTTAAATATTTTGAATTACTTTAAGGCTTACATATGTATATGTAGACTTTTCTCGACACTTTTTATATCCCTCCTGTAAGACCCTTGCTTGTCGTCAATTAACGTTGAGATCAATAACTAATTGGTTTGAAACATTAATATTCATTTACTATTCATTTTTACTTACAATTACTTATCTACGAAACCATATCTGTTAGTTTATTTAAAATACTCACCGTTACATCTTCTTTAAACCTGAATCTCTTTAATCTCACTTATATTAAAATTTAAATATCATAAAAACAATTCTTCCTGCAGTTCCTTTTTCAAAAGTTATCGTTCGTTCATTTCATGTCGTTCGATCCTCAACCGCTCGCCGGCTTGAGGATTATCGGCAAATTACTCAGGGAACGCCTTTATCCAGCAGTGGACGGCAACAGGCTGATGATGGTACTGACCGTTCGTTTGTTACTAATTTTTAATATCACTTAATTTAAATCGGAAGCGAATTGTAATATTTTTGGGGTGGAATTATTTTAAAGACCTCACTAAGAACCCGGACACTAGAGAATAATTGTAAACATATTTCAATTGCATAGTTTAATATCTAAATTAATTTTGACAGGCAAAAAATTTGTCATTTCGTCATCTATTTCTCTTAAACGATTTAATAAAAATAGTAATAGATAAAATTTAATAAAGAAATGTATTCTTAGGTTTATTGCTAATTTTACGTAAAAATAATAGGAAAGTAAAACCTGTATGTATCTACTAAATATATCTTGTAGGTGTAATATAACTTATTAAAATCTGAACAAACGAATTCAAACGAAAAATAGTTTTTATTATTAGTATGAGACATTGTCATTTTATTACATTTAAATGTACTATAACTAATATACTCGTCAAACGGAATATTTAATTCGCGTGCTACATTTTACGATAAGTCAAAACCAAAAAAAAAATGTATTGAAATTGGCATTTGTATAAGATAGGATAAAATATGATCAATATACAAAAATAGAAAACGTGTTATGAAAATTAAGACACTCGTTCCCGCAATCGTAAATTTGTATAAAATGTTATCAAATGTTCAATTACACTGATGTGTATATTTATATACAATTAACATAAACCTTTTAATGTACATTTAGTATACACGCCTCACCAGATAAAAAGAAAATCGTAACTTATTATTATGACCTCCAACTTGTTTCACATTGGCAGTAACCGTTTTCTCATTACAAGCCACACTGAATCAATGAAAAAAGCAATAGCCCATAAATTAACTGACCTGTTACGATGTTTCCTTCGCACCATGAAATCCTGGATACATTTCACAACACAACACAGACGATAAATCTCAAATCACATCATTCATTCACGATAAACTTTAATCACGCACTAAATCCGACAGAAAAATATCTCATTCACATATGTACAATCTCAACGCTTATACCAAACACTGAAAAATACGAATTCAAACGTATTGGGACCGTTAAAGTCGAAAAGGGTCAGATCTGTTCAACATCACTATTTTACGAGCGAACAACGGGAGCATGCGCCATTAATACACAACCTAACAACACGGGCGCCGAAGCTCGACTGACGCGAGTCGCGGCCGTGGCGTGGCTGAAACGCGTAATATGAGCTCAATAACTAGATAACAGCAAAAAAGTAAACTCAAGTGCATGGCTTCCAATTTTAAATCTAAATTCGATCGAGGGCCGTTATTTTTTTTTTTCAATTCGAATAAACATTTTATCGCGTTAGTAGATAGGCAAAGTAAACACATTTTTTTATTTACGTAGGTATAGAAAAGAAATTTAATTTACTTCGTGATTCATTTCTAAGGCCAAATTCAACGACAAAATTGTATTATTGTTGTGAAAATGTATATATTAAAGTTGTACAATCATTATACGTGTCAACATGAAAAAAACTAGCATTAACTATATAAGATTCGTACAACTAGATCAACTAAAACTTAAAGAATAAATACATAACAGGGAATGGAACTCGCATATTTTATACTTGCGGCACAATTATACTCGTAGTCTATGACTATCATTAGTTTGCTACTTCTACAATCTGATCTTTTTAATTTTTGATATCTTTTTAATTTTTATATCAAAATAGTTCATCGTTTACAGTTAATCGGACGCTGTGATCAGCGACAAACTTTTCCCGTTTAACTTCGTAAGCTCTTACGAATTGGACGATTCGTTTAGATTAAAAGCAATTCTTCATATGCTATTTATGTGATAGGGCAACTTGTACGGAGTTCATTTCACTTTCGCCGCTCCTGTTTTTGCTACCATGTTAAAATACTTGAGATCTAATCTGAAGGATTTGTAGGCAGTCGCTATGCAAACAACGCTGTCGCATCGTTGTTGTAATTTAGTATTTTAGTACTGAGAAAAAAATAGTTTTTTTCTGGCTGAAGATTGACTGAAGAAGTTTTAATTCTAATAAACAATGTAATCTTATTATATTTCTTACATTTTATATTTCAATATGTTAATAGGTAACTTTTCAGGACAATTGTATTAATCACGAAAAAGTCTTTTTGAGTGTTAACTTTATGAGGCGGACGAGCGAAGTTATCAATAGGTGAAATTACGTTTAAAAATATTTATAACTGAAATGCCGAAAATATTGTCTTACTTTTTAGGCGCAGCGAAGCTGGCTGGTAAGGAAAAAGAATTAATCATACTGATGTTAAGGTTCAAAGTACAAATATATTGAAAACAAAGAGACTCAAAAGATACCAGCTCCCAAAGAGGAATGACAAAAGTGTTATCGATGATAATCATGATGATGATGATAACAAGCTTATTAGTGTTGAGAAAAACGATGCTACCTTATTTGACATCTGCTGAAAATATCTATTGTTATGTCCTATTAAATACAATATGTTTGAATAAATTAGCCTCCTTGGTCGCGTGGTTGCGAGCGTGACCGCTGTTGGAGAGATCAGCGGTCATGCTGATGGAGACATCAGCGGAATTTGAACCTATGACCTGTCGGTCATAGGTTCAAATTGTGGTCTGGTACTATTGGAGTTTTCCGTTTTTTAATAAACAGTTTTAGAATCTGGGTTTATACACCCGGAGATTTAGAATCTAATCTAATCTAAAGAGATTTAGAATCTGGGTTTATACACCCGTGTATAGCAAAAGGCTCACCACCTATTCCATGATCGGACGTAAACGTAACTGGTGAAACGTGGAAGTATCCTACACCCCTCTGCTTGCCTCTTCCGGGATTACAAGCGTCACGTTACATTTTTTTAAATATTCAGCGCCTTCACGTGACAACCCTGGCACATTGTATTTTAATTAGTGAATTCGTGGTATTTCCGTAACTGTACTATTGGGTCGGAAACGCTTATAGCTCTGACGCGTCCGTAGATTGCAAACGATCTGCGAAGTTAAGCAACGCGGGTGCGGTCTGACAGGTGGCCACTTGCGGCAAATATTGTGGCAAAATACACGACGTGTTAAGCAAAACATTGCTTCCTTAGTTACTTAGTTAGTAGATATACATTTTCCTCTATACATTCTGTTAGTGGTGTACGAAATTATGATTACAAATAAGTAATTTGTAAATCTCAATAACCGTTTTACCTGATTGAAGTACAAGTTCTAACTTTTGCGACATCGACCTAAATATAAATATACGGTAGGTAATACAGGATTATTACTTTGACTTTGAAATAATAAGGTATTGTTTTTTTTATAAAAAATGTATAAATAATATTTTTGCTTAGGGTAACATAAATAATATAATAACTTTGTTATTCTATTTATTTTATTCTTTATTGTGTGTGTGTGTGTCTTATAGTAGTGTGGGTTGCATGAAAGGAGCCTCCACAAGCGGCGACTGATTCCAACTAATTACACACATACTGGACATTGCGACTAATCCTTTCACCACGATGGCTGATCGCACGTGATCAGCTGTCGACTCGACGAAGAAGAACATTCTTTACACATTTCTGTACACCATTAATAGGATATATAAAGGGCTGCCTTAATCCCTAGTGGCGTTCATTCTTCGCATTCTTTTTTTATCAACAACATAAATAATAGGCGCGCGCGTGATACACACGCGAATGACACTCAAATACTTATTCTAAAGTTGCAGTTTGTCATCTTTGTTTCATGGATTGCCTAAAATAGTACAACTTTACCTTTTTCAAAGTGTTATATTTAATGACATGTAACTTGTAAGCAAATCACGAGGTTTTTGACGTTAAATGTCTATACCAAGTCATAGATGATAAATTTTTGTCATCAATAACCCTTACCTAATTAAATGATTCTTTTCTTATAAACGAAATTATAATCTTCCGTGTAAATAATACGAGTAATTTCTGTATAAGTTAATATTAATTAGGAACTTGGCTAAATTAATGTTGTTTTTACCTGTAGTGATTTAAGGTGACTAATTTTAACTTAAGATAGACATACACGACTGGGTTAAGAAAAATATTTGCAGTGAAAGATTTTTTAATTTCCTAATCAGTTTTAAAATATTGAAAACCCTAAAGTAACTAACATTTTACAACAACGGGCAACCCTATGTTCGCGTTCGGTTTTTTTCTAATGCCTCGGATTCCGGGTATTTCGTTTGTAACACGCTTTATTATTACAAACGTCTGTTGTGTAGGTACGTATGTTTGTGAAACGTTTTATTACGACTTCAAATGTTTCAACCATTTGTAATGTATGCGCGTATGTGAATAAGACAGTTAATAAAGCGACAAAGTTTTAACATTTTTATCTTGTTGTACACTTGTTTGTGGAAGCATAAAAAGTTTTAAGTATAATTCGAAACAAAATATAATTACGTTGTTTGAATTTCAAAAATATTTTAGTCTTTACGTAATTTAAATGAGCAGCTATTTCGATTTTCTGACAATGTTGTTTATGTGGGTACCAGTTGCCAAAAGCAAATTGAAAGATTTACAGAGTATATGTGTTTTTTTTTTTTATGGCGTGACACCCTCTCGCCAACAGAGAAAGATTAAGTTCTATATATATATCATACGATCGTTACGTAACAAATCTCTGAAAAAACTGCTGTTAGGGATATCCAAAGAGCCGACCAGCGCACTCGTCGGCTTGCGCTTGGTTCCACTGAACTAAACATGACTGATATTTACTCTTCATATCACCGAAGGATCGAAGCAAAACTAGAGCCTTGACCCTTTCGATTCTAAGGGGAGATATATCACCAGCCGCGATATGTTAATAAAGATGGTAATGTCAATAAATTTCACCCCCGCTTCAATGGAACGCTTAACATTACTGGTGCCAAGATGGAATATTAAACTCCTCTGTCTACCCTTTTGGGGAAATACAGGTGTGTATGTATATTTTATATTTGAGACAGTACAGTATGTGTACAGGTATGTACAGTGTACAGGTATGTATATTTTATATTTGAGAAATGGTCGACCAGGTCAGCCTCACGCTCTCGAGGTAACTGTATGCAGTAACTCTGATATCAATAAAGTGATACTGTTATTATTTTATCTATGCAACACTTGCAATAATCAAGGTGTTACCACATTTTATTAACGAATAAAACGTGGCAACACCTTATCCTGCGAATGTAGAATTAGTGGATTTATTTTCAACTTTTACTCGTAGAATTGTAACTGTTATAATTTTAATTTATTAAAAAGAAATAAATATGTTCACTAACCATTCGGAACAACGAAAATATGACCGAAATAAACGTAACCACACGCCTATAATCCCCGACAAGGTGGACAGAGGAGTTTAAAACACTCCTACGTCCGATCAGTCAGGACCAATACCTGGTAAGGAAATTCTTTTTCTAATCTAGCAAACTGTCTAGGTGTGGCGATCCGTACTTATCCTTGGAAATAAAATATTATGGTCAATGTAACGATTAGAAAAAAACTTTAAACCACACACGACTGGATAATACTGTGTATGAAGCTCGTGTTGTGACAAAATCAAATAACCGCAGTCAGTTTCTTATGTTCATATATTTTTTTCATGGATGAGTTTGTACATGGAATCGATATGCAGTTGTTGAGATCAATTTACTCTACTAGGATCCGAATTTAATATTGTCACTTAGTTGTGACAGCATTTTGACAGTAGACTCTTGGGAGTGACAGTTTTTGTACTTCCCTACGAGTTGTTCTTAAGCCACTGATCATTGCCTCTTTTTATAATTATAAAATATAAAGTTTTTGTAATATTAGATAGTTCTTCGCGACAGTGGACATTATACACAAACTCTAATTTATACTGGTTTTGAGTTTTCGCAGACAAACAAAGAAACTAAAATCGTGGTAACGGAAAGGCGCGGAAAGACTCTACAACTGATACTTCCGGTATTAAGCATTTATGTGTTCATGTACCAATGCTACACTCCAATTGTGGTATATAACTAAAATAACATGTCTCAAGACATTTCTCGAGACATGTCTCAAGATACATATGTATAAATTGTAAACGACACGCAACAGCAGAACGAAAATAATAGTCATATACAAGAACAAAGTGGAGTGACCGGTATTTTAACTTATTCACTTTTTCACATCGCACACGGCCTTCCGTTTCAAACTAAGCGTCAAGAGAGTTTATGGTGCGGTATCAAAACGGTTGATAAACTACATATGTATAAATATATTTTTATTAACATTTGTATACCCAGACAGAATATATAACGTTACTCATCCCATAAAAATTTATTATTGCGGAAATTAAACCCACGACCCACCGCGCAACTGTCAAATTCATTAGCCACTACACCACACCGGGCCGGCCGCCAGTCATTGTATCTGCTTAAATTTTCCGAATGGGCTGAAACCGATTGCTGTAACCGAAATGTATTATTAACGCAGTCAAACAACACTTAACCTAAGCTTCGGCAATGAATTAATAATTCCTATAGCTACAAATACTGTAAGCCCATCTGAAATGTTTTGTTTGTTTCTTCCTTTCTTTTATTAACAGAATATACAACTGCATGTGTATATATTATTTTAAAACATCACTTCGTATCGCGAAAAATATTGGTATATCAAAGTACATAGATATATGACTCATCGAGTTTTTTCCCATCATTTCGCCAAATGTAAATATACCACTGACCGAAAAGCTAAACATTTTTTCTCTCTTTCCACCAGATGTGGCCGCGGTTTTACACGTATGTACAAACATAATTTTACACTGACACAGAGCGCACTAGACGCAGAAGTGCCACCGAGTGGTTGAATCTATACGTGTTGTTTGTTTGTGGTTATTTTGAAAAACGTCTTTCATATGCACTCAATTGTGTATGCGCTCAGTTTAGTTGATACATATTCGAGTTTCTACTTTACGAATATATGTATTTTGATAAATCTTTAAAGAAGTATTTACAAAACACAAAGTAATATGTAATATTATATTATATTTTAATATGTAAAATTATATTATAATATGTAATATTATATTATAATATGTAATGTTATATTATATTATAATATGTAATATTACATTATATTATAATATGTAATATTATATTATATTATAATATGTAATATTATATTTTTATGGGTTTTATTTATTGTAAAGGTTTATTTGACATATATGTATAAACCTTAACGGCCTCGTTGGTCGAATTGGTTGCAAGTGAGACTGCCGATCGGGAGATGCCGGGTTCGATTTCCGGATCGAACACTACAACACACAATTGTTTTTAACTTAATTTTTTAGAAATGATCCATATTGGGACGTCAACGTAACTGGTGAAGCATGGAAGTGTTCTGCATTCCTCTGCCTACCTTTTCGGGGATTACAGGCTTGAAGTTACGTTACCTTTACATATGACCTAAATGAACTACTTAGGATACAATAATCAATTAGCAAAAGATTATGCAAAAATGTACAAGGATAGACCGTAATATTTTCAAAAGCACCGAACACATATTTTATGAACATATATGTTTGTATAAGTATGTAGTGTTTAAAAGGAAACTAAAACTTTAATAAATATCAAAATTACGACATAGAACAAATTATCAATATCTATTTGAACTTGATATATCTATTTTAATATAGCAATATTAAACCCCTGTTTAAAAGTGCGAGAAGTTTCTACAACAAATTAGATCTATGGTCTCGAACTTAAACATTTTGCTACTTACCAGTAATAACATGCATAAGATAATACTAATAACGATATTTCGATCGAGATTGCACCAACCGAAATATTCTATTAGATTTACATATATCATTCACTCATTAAATGCCGCGACTTCATTCGTTCCAGTATAGAGTTCCAGTAACAGAATATTCTAGAAAGACAGTATTCCGCATGTGCTTATCGTAGCTTACATATTTGATCGGATACCCGACGTATAGCTGAAACTCATCTATCTCCCCCGGAAATGTATTTGGAAAACGAAATGGTTCAAGGAAAATTCAAAATGGATTGCTCTAACACGGAATGGTAGAGTTCATTTACGCCGTCATTGGAATACGTCTACTTAGAGCTCTTCATAACGTTCTTTAAGACATGTGAAGTTTGCCAAACCACACTTGGACAGCGTGCCTGATTGTAGCCTTAATTTGTCTCCTGCTAACAGGGGATCCATCCCCAAACGTGAAACAATAAAAAAAAATTATGATGATGATTATAATATGAAAAACAAAGAGACCTCCATATACAGAAACTACAGAGTCATAAAATAAGCAATGAATATTTATACGAATTCGTCATTCTTTAGTTTAGAAATGTAGTTTGACTCTCGTTGTTCGTGTTGGTTGCAAGTGCGACTGCCGATCGGGAGGTTCCGGGGTCGATTCCCGGGTCGAACACCACAAAAATTTTCTTATTAAGATTTTCTAGTAGTGTTTCGGAGTCTGGATATGTGCCCGATGCATGGCAATAGGCTCATCGCCTATTCCATAGT
>DWEJ01003286.1:0-10564 GCA_018245835.1 Mysoria sejanus stolli | reverse complement strand
CCACGATTATCTAATGCTTTTTTTATTTTTCTTCTTTTACCTCTAAAATACAAAAAACGCTTATTTAATTTAAAAAACCCTAAATAAATATACTTATATAAAGTTTTAAAACACATTGGAAATTTATTATTATATTCTAATTCATACAATTTACAAATTTGCTCAGGGCTGTAATGTAGTTTATTAAAATAATTATTTAATCAATTTAATTGATCTACTGTTAATTTAATATGTTTAACACAATTTTTACGATTATTTAAATATCTTTTGTGAGATTGTATTGGATGATATCTTTTTATTTGAGTGTAATGTTTTAATTCATAACTTATAGTATTTTTACTCCTACCCATATATCTAGCTATTTTTGCTAAATTAATAGTTCCATTTTTTTTCTTAAAATTATCATCAATTAATAATTCTCTTAAAATGACTCTGTCATGAATATCTAAATGTTTAAATTTTCTCATCGCAACAAAACCTTTCTATTGTTATTATTTATACATTATTTTTTTAAAATTATTGATTTTTTTAATAAATATGTAATAATGCTTATGTAATAATTAAGCAATAATAGATTTTCTAAGCTCTTAACTTGTTTAATAATTACAAAAAATATAGACTTGATAAAAGTCTTTTTTATTTGTAAATTGTACTATGAAGTGTAGCACTTTTTATACAAATGAAAACCTTCTTTTTAAACTTAATAATTAATTTTGGTAATTAATTAACGAAAATAAGCCATAAAATAAAAGATCTTTTTAATTTAATTTTTATAACAAATCTTTAAAAATTTAAAAAGCTTAATTTTACAGTTCATAAAGTGCTACATTTGAATTTACAATTTACAATTTTTAATAAAATTTCAAAAAAACCAATAATAGCAATTGAAGTTGATGGATAACAACATAATAATTCAATTCAAGCATGACATGACCAAGTTAAAGATAGAGCTTTTGAATAAAATGGAATTAAAATTTATAGAATTAAAACAACTTCACTTGACAATGAAGAAAAAATAATTAATGAAATAAAAAGTTTAATTATTTAATGTAAATGTGTATTAGTTGTATATAAATTGTAAATATAAGTGTAAGTTAAGTACATTAAGTTTATTAATTCAATAATTGTACAAAAATATTTAATTTGCTAATAGTTTTTAGCGTTTTAAATTTTCTTGTATGTTATTACATACTTGTTTTAAAGCAACAATTATATATTTTGATATATTGATATTATTTATTTAAGGAGGTAGAAAAAAAGGCAAAAAATAAATGCAAAGTGAAAGTAAAATCTCACACATGTTCTTGCCCAAAACCTAAAAAAAGTAACAATAATTCTAATGCAAATTTAATAATAGATAAATTGTTTAAGTGAAAAATTTGAATATAATGACTAATTCATGTTGCTAATGTTTCAATTGGAATCGAATATTTTATTGATATTAGTTTGTATGAATAATGACTAAGATAGAAATCTTGTATAATTTGATTTTTTAATTCTTGGTCATATTTATTAAATTTTTGTTCTTTTTGTGCCATTGTGTAAATTCCTCCTGAATAGTATTTTATCTTTTTTTGTCCTCATTTAGGGGTATACATCGAGCAAAATTAGAAGCAGTAATTTTTGAAGTAGGGTTACCATTTACTTGCTTTTTTTTGTCATAATTAAGCATAGTTCAATATGAACAGTTTGTAAATTATTAAAGCACTTTAAACAAAAGGAGAAAAAATATGAAAAAATACTTCTGAGCTATTTTAATAAGTTCATTTTTAATCATTCCACTTGCTAGTATTATTAATTTTTTTACAAATAATAGTTTTAAAACATCAGATAACTTAAAACAAATTGTGGAACCAAGTCGCGGTTGACCAGCAAAAGATATGAGTCAATTAAAAATTTGACAATTTTTATATAATGATACTCAACAAAAAATTGTTGCAACAAATGAGAAAATGATGGATGGTTTTTATAGTTTTTATCGTGATGAATATTATAAATATCGTGATATAGCGGAAGGCAACATTGGTAAACCTGGTTATGATGAAATTGGTCTGCCCCTTGCTGAAATTAATGATTATATTGAGCAAAAGATTGTTTTTTCTTATGATATGCAAAAATTTATGGCTTTAAGTTTATGGTCATATTTTATTGAAGTATCAATTAATCAAATTCTTGATCCAACTAATAATAATATTAATCCGAATGAGTATTTAAACTTATGAGTTATGAAGTATTTTCAAGCAGGATTTTATTTTCAATGAGCAAAAATTTGGATTCAAGATTTAGGCCGAACAATTGAAAAATCAATTGATGTTGATTTTTATGTATTTGGGTCATTAGTTCCTCGTGATAAGGATGGGAATCCATTATGAACACAAGGTCCTGATCCAATTGCTGCAGCAAAAGTAAAACCACGGTTAAAACTTGATGATGTGATGACAAATATGATTGATAAAGTTTATAACATTGTCTTTGGGAGGGAAAATTAAAAATGATTATTTTAGAAAATATTAGTAAACATTATGGGAAAAATCATGTTTTAAAACATATTAATTTAGAAATTAAAGAAAGTGAATCAGTCGCTTTTTTAGGAGCGAATGGGAGTGGTAAAACAACCTTAGTTGAAATTATTTCTGGTGTCTTGAAACCTTCAAGTGGTAAGGCAATGTTTGTTAATGATAAATACGAAAAGGTTAAAAAAACTGTTGGGGTACAATTTCAAGATGGTTATTGGCCTTCAGGAACAACTCCTATGGATTTAATTAAATTTTATAAAGGACGTGGTTACTTAACAACTTCAGAAGGACAAAAATTAATTGAGGTTTTTGAGTTAAAGAATTTGTTAAAAAAAGAAATTTCAGCTTTGTCTGGTGGACAACGCCAACGTTTTAATTGTTTTTTATCAATTTTAAATGATCCAGAAATTCTTGTCTTAGATGAATTAGTTACGGGGTTAGATTTAAAAATGCAAATTAAACTTGTTAATTTTTTAAAAAGTTGAAAAGATGAAAAAAAAATTAATTTATTAGTTGTTTCACATACCCCAGAAGAAGTTGAATTACTTTGTGACCGGGTTTTACTTTTAAAAGATGGTGAAATTTATAGTGACCAACTAATTACAGAAATTATTAAAAATAATGGTAGTTTACGAAAAATGTTAGTTAATTACTTTGAGAATGTTGTCGGCTATGAATCATAAAATACAATTTGAATTTAAACCATTATTTTCAAAATTAAATAAAACTAATAATTTATTGTTTAAAATTATTTTTACAAATCCCCGCACATATATGTTTGTTTTTCTTTTTTCTGTCATTTTATCAGCAATTTGTTTATGGTTTTGAAATACTTATAGTTATTATGCTGTTTTACCACCAGTTTTAATTAATTTTTTGTCTGTTTCAGTTTTTACTAGTAGTTTTTATTTAGGTGCCTATTTATTAGAATGACGAAAAAAGAACTTTTTAAAACGAATTAAACTAATTAATTTAACAGAATATAATGTTATTTTTGTAATTTTTCTTTTAAATTTAACATTGTCAACAACTTCAATTTTATTAAATATTGTGTTATATAATTTGTATGCTTTAATTCCAATTTTTGGGTTTAGAATTGCATTATTATCCAATATTAGACCATTTATTTGAATCTTATATTTTATTGAAATTGTTTTGTTTACTTTTTTTCTAACTGTTTTGTATGTTTTTTTAGCAACAGCATTACCAAGTCGTAATTTGTCATTTGCAATTTTAGCTATTGTTACCTTATTTTTTATTACTTTTTCAGATGTAATAATTCAGCCAACAATTACTAATCATCATTGGTTTTTCATTATCATTGGTTACTTATGCCCAGCTAAATATTTTATTTGATTTAATATGCTAATTACATCTTATCACTTTATGGATCCGTTAGGCATTAGTCAAATTATTCAGGATTATAATACCGTTTCTTTTATTACATTTACTAGTCTTTGACAGCCACTACTGGGGATGATTGTTTTTACTGTTTTATTTGGGTATTTGGCAAAGCATTATTTTAATTGAGGAATGAGAGGAAAATAAGATGAAAAAAATATTTACTTATTTGGGGCTAATGACATTAATAACAACCCCGGTTACTTTAACTGTCGCTTGTACGATTGGAAATCTTGATGGTAGTATTTATTTAAAAAGGTTACCTAATTTTAATTGAGAAAGTTCAGAATATGGTGATGGTATTTTATTTGATAATAAAAATTTACAAAATATTTTAAATAGTAAAGGTGAACAAGTTGATTTAGGAACAGTTAACCCGCAATATTTAAATTCATATTGGGATTATTCAAAATTTAGTACTGGCTTTCAATGAGATCAAAATATTCGTAAGCAAGCAGTAACGGGTGTACCGTTGAACAAAGGTTTTATGCCAAATGGTAATTATGCT
Organism: Mysoria sejanus stolli; assembly: GCA_018245835.1. Classification (NCBI taxonomy): domain Eukaryota; kingdom Metazoa; phylum Arthropoda; class Insecta; order Lepidoptera; family Hesperiidae; genus Mysarbia; species Mysarbia sejanus. The sequence goes on along the minus strand of DWEJ01003286.1, from coordinate 6,139 downwards.
GCAGATTTTGGCATTATTTCCGCTGCCCAAAAGTACTTACGCCTTAATTCAATTTTAAATTGAGATCCAGCAACAGATTATGATGCAAAATATAATCAAGTAGAAATCCCATTACAGCAACGTACTTTTGTTGCAACGGTTAATTCAAAACAACAAAATCGGAATGTTAATTATAATCAATTAGGATTTTCATCTCGTAAACATCGAACTTTTGATAATACAATTGTTGGTACAAAAAATCCTTTTGAAAATACTAACTTGAACTGACAATATGTAAATGAATTTATTAATTGATCTGGTTCATGATTTGAAGGACCAATCATTCCGCCACCGGCTGATGTTATTGACGCAGCACATATTAATGGGGCTCCAATTTATGGTAATGTCTTTTTAGATGGTTATCATGGGTTAACTCGAGAAATGTTAAAAGATTTTTTAGCACGCAATGCTGATGGAACATATAAAATTGTTGATATTTTAATCAAAATTGCCAAATATAATGGCTTTGATGGCTGATTTATTAACAATGAAGCAAATGGGAGTTCTCCTAATGGAACCATTTTAGATTATAATGAAATGTACCAAATTTTAAAAGAATTTAATTATAAAGTTGGAACTGCAACAGACCCCGATATTAAGAAATTACAAATTATATATTATCGTAATGATGCAACTGTTTCAAAAAGTGAAACTGGTTATGATGATGCTGAAACAGTTAAAATGACAACAACTGGTTATCCACGAAATGGGGTTATTACCCCGACACAAGTACAATTAAATTTTGGAGAAACGCCAGATAAAACAAGAACCTTTTTAAAAGAAAATCCAAATTATCGTCCATCGAATTTATATACAATGATTGATGAATGAACAAATGCAAAATATTATGGTACCTATGATTTTCGCCAATTAGCTTATGCTTTATCAGCACATACAGGGCGTCCAACATTTAATCCAAATGTTTATACAAGTTTTTCATCATATATGGATAACGGGACTTCTATCTTTGGGGGCTATGCTTATAATTGAATTAAAAAACAAGGTTTTCATAATGAAACAAGAGCTTTTCTATTTGCAACACAGGTTTCAAACTTATTTAATATGATTCATCATTCAGGAACAAATACATTTATTAGTAATAAAGACACGGGTTTACAAGCAAATCGGTTATGTAATGATTATATTAAGTTAGATCCAAAAATTGACTTTACTGCAGCAGCATTTGCGGCTGATCCACGTATTAAAGTAAAAAATAAGGGCCCAGTTAATGATTTTCTGAAACAAAATATTTATGATTACGAATCAAACAATGGTTATAATTCAACTAGTTTTGGCCTTGGGAGTTTAGTCCAAGAAAGAACAACATTATTTGATGAAAATCAAGTTTTAAATAAATCGACTAATTTTTCAATGGGGAGTGGAATTAAGTTTGTTGATCGAGATGAACAAGGAAATGCTATTGTGGCGAATGATTATCCTTGGACAAATCGGCGCTTAACAGACATTCTTCCAACTTATCAATGGAAAATTTATGATGAAGAAAAAAAGGATCAACCTCTAAATATTAGTGAGATTACTGGGGTGTATGATTATGATAATGTTTATAAAAAAGGAAATTCAATTGCAATTGGTAGTGGTTTTGATGGGCTAGGAAAAGTTTTACCAGCAAAATGAAAGCAAGGTAAAGTTTATGATTGAGATATTATGGGAACTAATTTAATTAGTGATCAACATCAAGCTAGTTTTATTTATTATGATGGTTCGAATGATAATAGTAATGCTAATGTTAATTTTTGAATTACAACAACTAATCAAACAACAGGAGAATCATCGGGACAAACTTTTAGTCCAACCCAAACTGAAAAATTGAAAGATGGATGAGTAAAAATCTCATTTGATTTAAACCGCATTGGAAATGTGACAAAAACAAATCGGATTTCAAAAATTGGGTTACAAATTAAACCACAAAAAGAAGAATTTAAATTTAATGTTGGTGAATTTAGCATTACAACTGCGACAAACCAACAAACTAATAGTGTTGATATTACTAATCCAAATGTTGAATATGCCATTAAACGCCATAATTCAACCAAAGAATGATTTAATCTTCGTTTTAGTTGAGAAAGTCAAAATGTAAGGAACCTTAATTATTATGCAATATATTATTTTGCAGATAATAAATGATATCGCGTTGGTGAAACAACACAAAATTATTATTTTTTAAAAGACTTAACAAGTTCTCAACAAATCATTCAGTTAATGATTAAACCAGTTTATAACGATAACATTGCTACAACAGGTTTTGTCTTTAATGTTCAGGTATCATAAGGAGGTATTGATGAAAATTAGTCAGAATTATCAGATGTTTAATCGTTGTATTGTCTATATGTTTAAAACGATTTTAAAAACATCGCGAACATATATTTATATGGTTGTTGCACCAATTATTTTAATTACTTTTGTTTATTTCTTTTGATATCAACAAATGTTAAAAACAAATCGCTATATTATGATTTCATCCTTTACCTTAATTCCAACGTTGTTTTTACTATTTCTAGGTTCATTTATTATTTGTGAATGACGCGATTCGGTGTTTTTAAAGTATTTAAAAAACTTTGGTTTAAATAAACTTCAGTTTATGGCATCTTTATTAATTGTCTTATTTACAATTACGTTTGTTATTATTTGGTTAATCGTGGGTTATTTATTCTTAATTGATTTAGCCCATCAAGAACATATTGTTCAAAATTGATTTAATTTTATTACATTGTTTTCACAATGATTTGGTTGAATTTTTGGTATTATTTTAAATATTTTATTAATGTTTTTCTTAGCATTTTTAGTTGCTGGTTCATTAAAAAATATTTATATCGTACAAACAATTAATATTTTAATTTTTATTTTATCTTTTTTGTTCGGTGACTTTTTAATTGATTTATCATATGCAACAACAACATCAGCAATCATTATTGGTTATTTTATTCCACAAAAATATATTACTTGAATTGTTTATATATTTTACACACAAAGTAATTATAATTCAAACGGCTTTTTCTTAATTGTCCCTTCTGTGGATCAGAGTTTAGCATTTACCTTAATTTATCAACCAATTTTTGGTACTTTAATTTTTATTAGTACAATTAGTGTTGGTTCATACTTTACTTTTGTTAGTGGTTTTAAAAGATAGGGTTTACTGGTTTTTATCAGTAAGCCCTTATTTTAATGTATAATGTAAAATAGTTTAATCCTAAAATAATTTATTTTTTATGTACACTTTTTACATACCCACTTCCTAAGTTGTTTTTCCATGCTTTATATTACCACTTGTAAAATAAATGAAAAATCAGTCACTTATCTTTAAAAGACGTATTACAAAACTTATTAACTCCTTTTCATTTTATCTAATTGAAATATAATAAAAAATTGCAACTGATATAAAATATATTGCATAAAGTAGAATTTATTTGTATTTTTTTTTTTTGGGTCACAATTTTTATAGTACAAACAAATTAACATCTATTATCAAAATAATATTAAAAATTTAACATTTAAAGTTATAGTTTTATTTAAAATGTAAATTGTAATATGAAGTAGGAAAAAATCAACTCCTTTCTGAGTTGATTTTTTCCTACTTCATATTACAATTTACAAAAAAAAAAAAAAAAAAAAGATAGAAAATAGGTGATGCTAAGGATAAAACCCAATAAACTAAAAGCATTAGTTGATTGGCAGTATTTAGTTTCAATGCTTTTTTGGATTATTTATACTGCCGTAATTATTACATTTTTAATTTTATTTATTAATGAACGTGATGGATTAATAGTGAAAACGATGTTTCAAAAACTTTAGCAGAAATTGCGGCTGGGAAAAAATCAGCTGAACAAGTGCAAGAAACATATAAGAATTTAATGAGTATTACATATCCATTAATTGATTTTTCATTGTTATCCTTTAATTTTTTTGGAGAAAACAATAATTTAACCGATTGAAGTGCAGCATGAAATCAACGTGCAACAAATATTAATATGGCTTATTCATATTTATTTATTACGGGGATGATTGCCTTGATTGCGTTATGCTATTATATTGTCATTATTATTAAAATAGCACAACGTCATCGCTTTGAAGTTCGTTATGGATTATCAACAACTTTTCCAAATGATTATGTTATTTTTAATCCGCGAATGTATTTAAACTTTTTAACAAATTTAACAATAATTTTTAGTTTTTTTAACTTTTTAACAACCTTAATTATTTTAATATATGGCATTTTATTAGTCTTAGTGTCATATTTCTTCTGATACGTGTTGAACTGTCAAACAGAAGTTTTAGTTCCACATAAATGATGAAAAGCAACTAACTTTAGTTTCTTTATTACTGTTTTACTAATTCAAAATGGTTATACTTTAATTAAAGCAATGTTTGCAACAAAATTTGGTGTTGATTTAGATTTGATTGTTTCAATTATTATTCCAATTGGGACAATTACTGTTATTATTGCAGTCTTTATCAAAAATATGTTGTCAACAAAAGTTACTGGTGTTCGTAATGCTATTAAAACAATTGGAGCAAAAGTGAGTGCTTTTCGAATTTTCTATTATACTGAAAAAGAAAAAGCATTGGAAGACTATGCTTTTGTAACACAATTACCAACATTGGTGAAAAAACCATTATCAAATAATAGCATTACTCGTGAACAAGCTTATGAGTTAATGAAAACAATTGATGAGACAGTCGCTTTCTTCGATAAACATCTTTTGAAAGAAATTGGTCGCATAAAAAAAAGTAGGGTTTTGAAAAAAACTCAGAAATTGAATAAGAATAATAAACCATTTACTAAAATGGTTTTTTTATTTGTAAAACCAAAATTATTAATTAATTGATCCAGAGAAAGGATAGCATCTTAAATATTTCTAATAAAAACTTTATAACAACTTTTTGATACCCTCTTTAAGTTGTTTACACATTTATAAATATCTCAGAAATCTTTACAAAATGTCTTCTGTTTTTTCTCATCATTTAAGGTGTTGTCCTTTCTCTGTTTCAGTTAATTATTTTATTAAATAAAACTTAATATTTTATAAATTAGGCGGTCTAGCCCAGCGGTAATCAGTCCGGAAATAATAGACGCTTTAACAAGCGATAGTCGTGATAAGTGCGAGGTCAACATCAAACGACAATAAAAATTGAGATGGTCACTTTATAAATAAATTTGCGATAGATATTACTTCTTAGAAGTGACAGCGGTTTAAAAAACCATAAAGTCAGCATTAGGCTCTTCAAAATGCAAGTGAATTTATTTTAAAAACTGAACGCTTTGACCTGAAATGGTGCGGATGAAGAGAGAGAAAACTCTCTGGCTCCAAAAATAAAAAACAACTGTCGATTATTAAACATTAAACAATAAAACATACTGCCACCGCTCACCCGCAGTGAAGTGGATGGCGTAGTAGTAAATAAATAGATAAATACTTATATAACTAACTCTCGCTTTGGCACTTTCACTTGGGAGTGAGTGCCAGCGAGTTAAAAATAGGAGGTAAATATGACAATCAAAAATCTAATATCAATATATATGTACAATGATTTTTGTATTAATATATTTGATAATAAAACAGGACAAAAAGAAAATATTAATGATGATATTAATTTAATTAAAAGTGAAAAAGCACATTTATTAAATCAAGAAATAACTTATTTTGATATTAAAGAACAAAAAGGAAGAAAATTAATAGAAATATTAATAGCAAAGAATGAGGTAAATTAATATGTGAAAATATGAAAACGATTATGTTTATACCGAAGAAGATTTATTTAATTTAGCACTAGAAGAATGTCATTCAGAAGAAAGTGCTTATGAATATATTGATACTTTAATTATGGATATGAATTTGGAGGAAATTTAATAATGATAAAAATAGAATGTGAATTTTGTGAATGTGAAGATAGACAAAATTGTTATCGTTGTGTTGACCCACATTTAAATGATAATTGAGATTTTAAATGTAAATGTGACAGAAGACAACAATGTTTATGCGGTGATTGATTTTAAAAAGGATGTAAAATAATGAGTGATATTGTAAAAAATACAGTAAATAGTATTACATTTCAATTTCCTTTAAAAGGAGATGATTTTAAA
>DWEJ01003285.1:0-10565 GCA_018245835.1 Mysoria sejanus stolli | reverse complement strand
TTTGACTCAAGGTGTGCAGGTTTCCTCACGATGTTTTCCTTCACCGAATAGCAAGTGATATTTAAATTTAAAACGCATATTTTTTTTAAGAGGTGCGCGCCAGAGTTTTGAACCCGGTCCCCCGGCGTGAGAGGTCGAATTTCAAACCACTAGGCTATCGCTGCCTTTAGAAGTTAATGGCACGAGTAAATACCGTGTTATTTGAATTAAAAGACCGATTTAAAATGAGAGATATTGGTAGAACTCCTGGATTTAGAAATTACATCAAGCCTAAACATATAACCGGAAACATCACGTTTGTGCAAGTGGAAGAAAATATCCCTGACGTCTTAAAGCTGAGCACAAAACAGAACCAAATCAGAAGAATTGCTTACGCATTACGAAATAAAGCTTCTGTTTCTAGTACGGCAGAAAAACACGAAAGAGGACGTAGATTATCTTCATACAAAATTTCTGATGAACAACTTAAATGAATCAGAGATCATTAACGGTTTTCTAAAGTATAAAAGTCACTATGGACAGAGACGAACTACGCGTCAATATTTACTCCCACGATTATCGATTAATAAATTGTATGATTTATTCAAAGAAAAAATATTCTGAAAAAGAACATCTACAAGAGAGTATTCACAACTGAGTTGAACTTACACTTTTATGTACCTAAAGCAGATACATGCAAAATATGTGACATGCTTGAAATATCTATAAAGGCAGAAAGACTGAAAAATATTTAGCTCTAAGATCCCAAAAGGATAAACATATTGGATTGGCAACGATAGTATGAGATATTTTGTATAGTTACAAAACTATAGTTAAAAATGGTTTTTTTTTCATCTTCACGCCTGTAATCCCCGAAGAGGTAGGCAGAAGAATGCAGAACACTCCCACGTTTCACCAGTTACGTTTACGTCCCACTATGAAATAGGTGGTGAGCCTATTGCCATGTATCGGACACGTATCCAGACTCCGAACCACTACTAAAAAATCAAAATTACAAAAATTTTGTAGTGTTCGACCCGGGACCTCTCGATCGGCTCAGTCGATCGGCTCAGATCGGATCAGTCAACTCTGTCTATTTCTTCGGGGATATCTGATGTGATGTCATATATTTTTAAATTTGCCTTTTAAAGGTTAAATTTTACGCATGAACCCGACATAGTAAGCGGATGTTGGGCAGCACTAATCATTTTCTATAAATAGTGATACGTCATCGTTTAATCATAACTGACTCGCAGCGCCGGGGTCCAGGCGATAACCTCCCTAGTAATGTCGTCATCTGATGTGCTGTCTCTGACTGTTCACCCTTAATCGTCATCTTCTATTACTGTGTGCAGTGAGTATATCTCTTCTTACGTTATTATTGTTAATTTGTCTTTATTCCATTTTGTTCTTTTACATATGATGTTTTTATTGATGTGGTTTTTTAATAAGACTACCAATGTAGATTACCTCCAATCGCCTAAACTGTACAATAATGTTTTGTTTTGCGTTTATATGATCGGTAAAATTCATTTCATTTGGTTATTATTTACGAACAATTAAATTTAGTCGTTACAAATATAATGCAATGAAATTTATGAGCTTTTTCGTCCAGTCTCATTAAGAAATAATTTGTTTTCTGATCATTTATTTGTTATCTAATACGTTAGACTTATAACAAACATATTATAATGATATGCAACAAGAACCGTCCGTCTCACATTTCGAAAGCTTACCTCATGCTAATGACTCAAACGTTAGCCGTGTAGACGGAGTCGACGAAGGAAGCGAGCTATTTAAGAATTATATATTTTTATTAGCATTCGCACGGTCGGGAGATGGTAAGCATGACTTGAACACAACAAGCACATGTGCATCGAGTACATTACGTAGCTTGTGTTAGCAGCATGTGATGTGACCACTGTCATACGACGCATATAGTGCTCTGCTAACTTGCGAAGACTGTGTCAAGACTTGAGAAATTGAAAACATGAAAACTTAATTTCAGAAATTCAGGAAAAAGTCTTAGGTCATTTAACCTTAACTTTTTTTTGTTTCTCTTAAATTATATAAATCATTCATACATGTAAATGATTGTGATTGGCTAACACTGAACTCTGATTTGAAGTAAAATGCTTTTCTAGTCCCAAGGTTTCCGATGTCTATGTGCCTGCTTGTTCACTTGTCAGTTTCCATTTTTGTACAAATCATCCTCAGTTTTTTCCTCAGATTCCTCAGATCATCTCCGGTAACATGCCACTTTTGCAAAAACAAATTGTAATAATATTTTTTGTAATAATAAAATTCATATAAAACCCCATTTGTTAAAAACGTTTACAGGAGCCTATTAATAGCGTAGCTGTGCCTGAAATCATTCTTCAATTCACATGTACTGCACAATTATTTGCACATTTACAGTAGTAATCTTTGTGCTATAATTGGAATGACGCGGTGGTCGTTTTCATGTAAATGGCAATTTTGTAGTTACATCAACAATATGTGTTCTATTGTTTACCAACTCTTTAACCTTGTCTTTTGAATAACATTGGTCGTACTTTTATCACCGTTATTATCGTTTGTTTTGGTGTTTTAAAATTTTCAACTGTTATAACTAACAGTATTTTTTGCATTAATGTAATATCAACTGAATAAATCTACATTGTTTTATGTTTTGGTGAAAATGTCATCTAAGTTAATGTTTTTTTTAACTTCTCGAACAGTTCGAGTAAAACTAGATTTGCTTTAAATTAGCTCATTATACTTATCTGTCTAATGGTTCCGATGTCGAGTCTGCTGTTGTATAATATCAACTCAATCTTTAATCCCTCTTAAGGTCAATAGAGTGGTCGCCATGAGTTACCATCGGCGCGATAATCGCAGTACGTTCACCTCTCGATCTCTTTATCTTCGTAAAAATCTCTATTGCTCTCAAATAACATAAGGTTTCTATCTTAATTTATGAGGATTGGAATTAGTGGATTTGATAGCCGTTAATTTTTCTAGTAGTAATATAATCTTATCGGGATATAATTTGCAAGTAATATCACGATTTATTGATACGTTGGCCCAGGATACATTTTTGTTTTTGGCTACAGTGCTAATTGATTTTCTATGACTAGTAATTCATATGTATTTTTTGTCTTTTGTTTTCTTTGTTTTAGGAATAATTGTTTAGTATATTTATTTTTTAATTTTAGGGACTTGTTTATATTTCGTATTAGAACATGGATTAATCTGCTACTATTATTCGAGGTGTTTTAAACTAGATTCGCTGTTAAGCATAATGCAGACTGCATTCCTGTGTACTTTCTAAAAATAGCGGACTGATGATTTAAAATCCATTCATTTCCAATTGCCTTAAGGTTAGTAGTGCCTACCGGTTCTACGGCATTTTGTATGGACGCGATAATCTCGGTTCAACGTACTGCAATCTCTTCCTCATCTTCGATCACCGGCAATTATTGTTGTGGAAGATATTACGCTACGCCATCGACTTCTTCGGCTATCTGAGCTGTCATTAGCATTGCTACATTATCTACTTGCAAACTTTGTATGCATTTAAATGTTTCTTAACATTATATATCCTGATAATAAACGAAAGTTTAAGAAAATGCTAATCTTTGCATAACTAGGACGTCGATTGGAATTGAATTTATGTAACGTCGATATTGTCTATACAAATGTTTCTTATACGAATAGTGTAGCCATCGAACATCATTCTTCCTTCTTTGTATATATGAAAAGAAAAATAAGTAATTGGGCAAACATTATACTAGCACAATATGTTGATAGGTCCTGCGCCATCGCTTCCACGTTTTGCTTGGCTGTTTTCAAATTCCGTCAACAGTGTTATAACTATGAAACATAATAATGACAGATTGCATGCTAGCAGTGAATCTCACACGTCGCTTGCTAATCCCAACGTAATAGTTAAATTAGCATCAGTTCCAATAGCAAATGGTCCGTGACAGATCAAAATGACATTCACACTTTAATAGGAATAACGAAATTTTAACGCTTGCGGTGAGAAAAAACAATAGATTAATGCCAAATTGTTGGCCATAGAACTTTTTAACTCTCGGTGAAATATGTTTCCAGATAGAGTTAGTTAGTCCAGTTAGAAGAAAGCAGGAGGCCCAAAAACAGGCAACTTGAAATGTATGAAATATATATCCGTTAATGGTACAACTTTCATACATTTTATAAAATCAGCTGTAAATAATGGAAATTTCAATTATCGGCCTGTTATAACTTTTATTTTATTATCATCGCCTTATTTCTTTATCAGTGGAACATATGAATCGTTAGCAAAGGCATTTCAACTAATTAAGTATCTACACGATTTATGTAAATATAAATTAGTTTTCTAAATCTCTTGTGATACAAAATCCTAGTAAATCGTATACTAAAAAAATATCTAAACAAATAAGCAAAAGTAAGAAAGTCTTGAGATGATATTAATCGCGTTTTCCGACGTTATGTGTCGATATTTTATTACCGCGTCTAGACTGCGATTTTGTTGGCGCTGGCCGAGCTTAGCGAAACGACCGTTAAGTGCCTAGTCGTAGTCGCCTTTTGTAGAATATTTCATTTGAAATACTGGCACATTTGATTTTACGACACAACATACAAGCTTTTCAAAATTCTTTTTGTAAGAACATGCAACGAATCAGTCTTTGTCATTCTGTTCTACATGTTAGAGAACTGTGATCGGTATTAATATATCCTTGATAAGTACCTACATAATGTAACATGGCAATTTTTCGAAAATCATATTTCGTGAGAACAACTTTACTCTCACCCTCAAAAACCCGTCTTTCTACCCAAGACCATTTGATTTATCGTCCTTCACCTGTTCACCTGCTTTCTTTACCATCCTTTGAATTTTATTCATAATGTTACTTTTAAAAGCGACTTACCAGAAATTCACCAAATATGAAGGTATCATACTAGTGCCGATCTAAACTGGATGGCTGCATGAAAACCGGTCTCTAACGGCCTCACGTTCAGTGACGATGATGTCACCTGGTGTTTTGAATGCAGCGACGGTTGGTTTCGCGTTTAAATAATTTTTTGTTCACACAAAGCTCAGTGTAAAGCGTGTATGTCTTTTATTAAACGTGCAAACATAGTTTCTGAATTCAGTTTACTTTTACCTTGACGTGATGAGATAACTTTTCTCAATTTAATGTTCATTAATGGTTCCTCGGTAGGCATTAAAAAAGATCCACTCATTCGATAAAGGTAAAAAGGTTGTAAAAAACTACGCTTCTCTGCTTATATTTCCCAATGCGTGTAGTATTTACCAGCTTATCTCGGTCCCTAATTGCATTCACCAAGGTTTTTCGGTCACCGAATCGTGTCGAGTGACCGCGGCCGGTATATATATACGGCATGATGTCACCCTTGAGACCCGACTGGCGGAGACGCTCATTGTTCGTTATGTCACGCCTAAATCGAAGTGAACTTTTTATTTTTTCCGGATTATATTATTGTAAGTTGAATACCTGTGTATTAATCGCTAAAATTGGTCCGGTTCAGTGTTTGAAGAAGAGGCAAATGAAATATTCCAGTTGTCCTTATGTTTTATTAACAAAAATCTGATCTTATTCTGTAGTTCTGTGAATTAAGCTTCAGCGTTATTGTTGGAAATGGTTTCGGCAATTCTTTACATTCTTAATATACGTACTTATGTTTTCATCCCACTCGTCATTTCCATAAACTCTTTGGTGATTTATGTTTTAACGCGTACGTTTTCTTACAAATGGAAATGGTTTATTCCTTTGCATGTTCATTTCTGCGAAAACTTATGGTTAAAATTGACGTGGGCACACGATTTCTCACTGCCTACATATCAATAAGCAGTTTGCTAGACTTTCCTAACGAAGTCTGATTATTGGGTATTTGAGATTTTATTGATCATCTCCACTGTCCGGTACTTACACGTCCATTATTAAATATAGGAACAACTTGGTGTTATCGTCAACATTCTCATTGTACATTATATATCTGTTTTTTACTCTTTCTACATTTCCGAACTAACGAAAGCATGTCTTTTCTCATTTTTATACTAATTGGAAGACTCTTTCTCACGAAGTATAAACAGTCTGACTGAAAACACGCAGTGCTGTCTGCGAACAATACCGACATCAAACCAAGTTCTCATCCAAGCGCGCAAGTTTGACAGTTTACGTATGTGGACCGCACAACAGACAGCAGACCACCATTATTCCCATTAATCTGGTAAAATTTACAAAATTCCGTAAAACAACCTCTTGAATTGACTTTATATCAGATGCTCACCTCCGATATTGCTGAAAGAAAATAATTGGTCCATTCATCCTGTTTCCGCTATGGAATTCCCGTGAACATTTAATAATCCCGAATAACATTTTTTATTATAATTATCTTACTGATATATCCCTGTTCACGAAAATTCCGTTTACGCCAAATATCGTAGCTATCTTAACAGTAGGTACGTACGCACATCTGTATGGACGATGTGTTGTCTACGTGTTAAGATAACTCCTTAAGAACGGGGATATTTTCGTACTATATTCGTGATGGATTTAGATAAAATGTTCGTTGCAATTTTTTGTACTCGCGTGTCGAGAAACACGTTGTTATTATTATTATTATGTCATCGTCATATTAGGCCACGTTTAAGGACTGAGCGGCGAGCATCGAGTGCTCAATGTATCTATTCTAATAGACAACGTGCACCATCATTTATCGCTCTCTTCACACGCGCTCTCCGGTTCCGAAAAATTTGTAGGATTTTACGTGTACAATTCGTTTAGTCAGTAAATGGTGTAATTTTCCAAAGTTAGACATATTCATCACAGTTTTTATTCCAATTTTCTTTCGTTCATTGTTATTTAGATCCATTTAAGACACAAACTTTGTGTTTTTTCTCTCGTAATGCTCTCAGATCTGTACAAAAAACTTTCGTTATCTGTTTCTCTCGAGAATGTAGTTGATATTGATAAGGCCGTATTGTCTTACACAAAAAAGCACAATCCGTTGTTCTATTGTTCTTATTGGTCGAGAGATAAAAAAATATAGTTTTTATAGTATTAACAATTGTATGAATATAATCGAGATGGTTTTTTATAATGTTTTGTAACGATCTCTTTCTCAAAAATATTCCTTTTGGGTTTTCCAAACTTGAAACACAAAAACCATTGAAATTTTAAAGTCCGGTGTATTGGAAATTAGTACTTTGTTTTTTTATGGGTTGTACTTTTACTGAAACTCTTTAATAGTAGACATCGTTATTATATTGTTACGTATGGAGCAGTAAGCGTCGTGTTTACATAAATAACACAGAAAAATTATAAAATGTAATCCGCAAGAGAAGATTAACATAAATGAAGCAAAAGTTCATTTGAAAATATATTAGATTGAGAAATGTCTATTAGAGTTTTGACGGAATTACGACCAGCTTAAAGACGTTGCGCTAGTTTTCTGGCGAGATTTGATAAATTTGTATTTAATGTGCCGAGAGCAGGACGCGCCTGATGAGCTCGAGTTGTTTATTTGGATTTATGGCGCTGCCGTGACCAACTAATGTGATGGTCGTTAGGCGGCAGCCTAGATCTACTTGTAGTGTTGCCTCTGTGTGTGGGATGTGGCGTTTCAGCTTCGCTGCTCGCCTGCCATTACTTCTGTATGATTATCTAAGCTAGACCGAAAAACTAACCCTGTCTGTAATACAAGTATATTTCCTCGAGCATCTCGTACGGTCACACCGTCAATAATGAAGCGTATTGTCAGGAAGAAGATTGTGCTCTAGTATTGCCCTGTGCGGCAAAGAGGAATGACAATCTCCGAAAGGCTTGCGCGCATTGGGCCAAGTGTGGCAAGTCGACGACATGACGCGGTGGCAGTCTTTGGGGAAGGTCTATGTGTCTCTGCGAAGGCAGTTATTTGGGTTACGTAACAAGGGATATATTAAATATAAATCTGCCCGACATTTACTTCGAAAATTAGTAAAACTTATTACTATTACAAAGATTTTAAGTAGTTAATACTTATACAGTATTCTATGTAACATTGAAATATGTAATTGTACGTACCTATTTAATTATAGTGTGCCACACGCGAGCCCGCTGATCGTGTTTTACCTCGAACATCATTATATAACTAAATGATGCTGTCAGCTATAAATACTACGTTACCGTTATCCTCAGTCACTTGCCCGGTTGGTTTGTTTGTTTTGACTGGAGTTCAAAATATTTCTTTTTTTACGTTGTTCTAGAAATTTTATCCATTACAACTAAATTAGCTTTTGATTATTTTGCCGATATTTTGAAATGATGTTCGCATTATTGTTTTTTTTTAATTCGTCGGAATAAATATTGTAAGTACGTGAAAGGAAAGGTTTTAAGTACTAAGAACGTTATTTGCTGGAACTTCTCTATTAAGGAATAAGCAAATCTGTGTTTCCATTCTGCATGTCTCGAACATTAAGCCGTTACATGTCTTGGGTTGCAGTCCACAGACGCCACTTAATGTCAGCACAACTGCATTTTGTAATTGGAATATCCGGTAATGTCAAGCACTGTGGTTAAGAGTCTCTTTCCTGCATATTGTTCTTCGCTCATATCTCAGTCAAGCAGACGTCTCATGTGAATGAATTAATTGATTGTCGTGCAAGAGTTCTGGGTTCAATTCCGTTTGTTGCCAAGATTTGAGAGTTCATTTTATAGATGCGACAGGCTACGTAACTAACTGCAAAAGGCTGCAGGCAGAAGCTGGATGCGGCAAGCTGAGGACAGGGCGCGATGGTGCCCTTTGTGGGAGGCCTATGTCTGACTTGTTGATGGCATTAGCAATGGATTCAATATTATTGCTAACTAGCTATGCCCCGCGGCTTCATCGGCATATAACTTAAAGGAAATCACACAAATATAATTAACAGTACTCCAGCACAGACAATATTTTTAGTTGGTTTTTCGTAGAGTAATAACATATACCCGTATGTTTACGTCTGCTCCGCGCCGTAACAATGATATAGGTTCGTGCAGACCCAGCACCTCAATGAGTATTGGCGCTTGCAACGACTCAACCAATGAGGCAATCAAGTTGGGGCAAGCAGTATATTAAAATATATAATAATTATGTGCCGTTTATTGTGTCCGCAGATTCAGGAAGCGTAGTGTGGCACTAGGAGTATGAACTATTATTTATTTGATTCCCGAGTTGCATACAATAATAATAATGAATAATCTATTGTGTAAATATAAGCGTTAGATTGTCGACAGCGGAAATGGTGATCTTAATCACATCCTTTTGTTATTTATTCATCGTTATACGAGTTTGCTATATTTATGTAATTAATATTACTGTAGTTAATGTACAATGCAGTGTATGTTTGGTCTGTACATCCGGTTGCAACTTGCAATTGACTATTGTGAAGTCTATAACCTTGAAGTTGCTCCGTTATGGGCCAAAATATGTTTAGGGCCTATGGGGCAAAATTTGTGTATCTTTTTTCAGACATACAGTAGTGCGATTCATTAACATTACTATATCTCCTTTGCAATGCGCGAGTCATGTGTGATTGTTTCATTAGTTTTCTTAGTGGCGTACATTTTCTGATTTACCTATTTTATTGGGTACGGACGCGCCAGGATGTGAACCCGCGATACTCGGAGTGCGTGTCGGATTTCTAAAATATGAACTAAGCTATCACGGCTTGTAACAAACGCATCGCGATACATAATCAATTAGGACCGAAAATATCTAAAATATTTGATTACGTAATTACATATCCGCGAAATGACTCTCTAGAGGACCCTTTGTTTTGGCCCATGACCTTAACCGAAACCGGAAGCGGCAGGCAATGTACCATAACGACAAGTTCACAGTGGCCCGCTTGAACTCGACAGGTACATTATCCAACCGAGCAGTAATAATTTTTCGCCAATATTTTAGCCGTACGTACGTTTCTAGAAGCATCCATGCCGTAAAGTAACTGCACCAGCCGGAATGTCAACGACCCTTGCCGCCTGTCAACCCAGTCCTTCGGGACCGGACGCACCACCTCACACATCCAACCTCGGCCGAATTTGAATTCCGATGTTTTTACTAGAGCCGGCAGAAAAATATTGTGTCGATACAATTTTCCGTTCCAAGATTTATCAGTGAATTTTCTTCTTCATAGGAAACTTCGCAATACAATCTGTTCCTTACATCTCCTTTTATGATCACTTGTGAATAGATATGTTCTATAATATGAAATATAAGGACTTGTGAATAGACATGTTCTATAATATGAAATATAACATATTTCATCAAATATTACTATGACTAAGATCACAAAATTGGCAAGAGCAGTGAGAACCTACCTACTCCTTTAGATTTCTTCTCTCCATTATTCCATTTCTCACTTTGAGGTTTGACGAGCATGCAGTCCACCTGATGGTAAGTAGCTACTGCCGCCCATAGACATTTGTAGTCAACCCCAGATCCTATCTCAGGTCGACCACAGATGCGCCGCTACCTCTGAGGACTAAGCTGGAATGCCTCGAGAAAGTATGTCTCCCTTACCACACCCTTCAAACCAGAACACAGCAGCGCTT
>DWEJ01003284.1:0-10566 GCA_018245835.1 Mysoria sejanus stolli | reverse complement strand
ACCACCTATTCCATAGTGGGACGTAAACGTAACCGGTGAAACGTGGGAGTGTTCTGCATTCCTCAGCCTACCTCTTCAGGGATTAGAGGCGTGAAGTTACATTTTACTGTATCTAAATTTAGCCCATTTGCTACTAATGATAATTCGAAAGAAAAAACGAAATTTAACAACACATGCAACTTCCACACCTACTTGTTATAGTTCGATAGTCAACTGTAACAACCATAAATTAACCATACAGTGATGTGACACACTATGAACACAAGCGTCAGTCCCGTGGCGTCACACGGGCGCCTCGGTCGGCGCGCGCGGCGCACTGACCCCCGCCCCCCGCGTCCTCCGCGTACTCCGCACCGTCGATACGTCTATGCGCAAAAATTGTCAACTCCACTTTATAATATACATATTTCGCAATGGTTCGTGAGTGTTCAATGATTATTTGCAATACAAGCATGTTTTAAAATATTATATTATTAATAAAAGTATCGTTTTGGAATTTATATTCATTAATTAATTTTTATAATAATTAAATTGCTTCCCTACGCATATGTATAAGTAAAAAGACATAATTCAATTATCAGTAAGTACGTTCAAAAATTTCAGCAACATGAAAATACATAAATGATAATGAAATATAGATTACAAATATATAATATTCATGCGTAGAATAATTATTATTCATAATTTATGGTCTAAATATTCATTTAAAAAAGAATCGCTATAAAATTCAATGAAGCATCAATGGAAAGTTACCTCGATTTTATTTTTAAACACAACTACAAGGGACCACATTCGGAGTAAATATAATATTATCTTCCGAATGTATCCTTTCACGAGTCTTTCTTATTTAAGTTACAAAACTCAAGGACATCAATTACTATAATCGATATTCAATATACGACTAGCTATAAGTTTAACAGCTGATAACTGATTATCATTGTCTAGATCCGCTAACAATATGAGCGAATGATTAATGTTATTAATTCGAAACAATGTCAATATTTTTTTAAAATCAAAGCGTTCAAAAATAGACAAAATTATTATATACATATACAGTTATTACGCTTAAAGATTGTCATAAGATAATCTATCACTGCTAAAATTTATTTAATTTTATTTCAAAAAATACCGCCGTAATATGACTTAATAAAATCACATCAAACAAACGGAAGAATTTTTTTTCTATACGTATGTGTTCTAGTAATATGTGCAGAGTACATTCACACTAGACGTGGTAATTAAAACATTCAAGTTATTGTTTCAAAAGTCACCCACCTGTATGGTCGATTTCCATCAATTAAGAAAAAAATGGATTAGAAGTACTAATAAATCATCGGAAAGTGATGAGATTATTTTTAAATCCATTCAGACAATTAACCAATATCTTAAATATAACTAAATATTGCATATAGCACAAAATCATGGCGTCTATTGGAATTTTTGACATCTTTTAATAGCTTTGTAATCATAAACCTATCGACTGACTCCGTAATTATTGCTCACAACGATATATGACATTAGGTACCGACAAAATAATGTTATATTAATACGGTCGTAAGTTGATTGTCGAGTTTATGTATGCATCTAGCGATTGATAACTAATAGACACGTTATCATTGTTGCCTGGCTGCGGGCGGTGCGGGTGCGGATGTGGGGCGGCGGCGGCGACGACGCGGGTACGGGGCGTGAGCGCGGCGGAAGCGGGTCGTTCACGCCTGCCGCTCGGTCGAAAAACTGTACGAGTAGTCCCGCTCGAGGTCGAACCGCGACCGCTGCTTTATCACCGGCAGTTGCAGCTGCACACACACAATATGCACATAAAATTTAGCTCGTTGATCTAACAAACGACGATACACAGTGAACGTAGTATTCCAAATAATAAACGTTTCCTCTACATGAGTATTGCATTGGAATGTTACTGTCAGACCTATATACACTATCTGTAAGACAGGAACCATGCACCTCTCTACACGGGTGCGCGTTGCCCCCTGATAAGTTCTCCAAATAGAAGCCTCGAATAAAAGCTAATTTATAATGCGTCCATGTGTAGGGGCGGAATACAACACTAGCCCCTCTCTCTAAACACACTATTATACAAAGAATTCATCACTCACCATAGTATCATTGGGTAGACCCCGCAGCTTGGGATTGAGAACAAATGGCACGCCCTCGAGCCCGTTGTAGCCCCCTAGCGTCTGATAGTTGGCAATCCTAGGCAGGGGCGCGGGTCCTTTCTTCCTGGAGGGTGCGGGCGGGGAGGCGGCGCGCGCGGGGCTTGCGTGCGGCGCGGGCGACTTGGCGACGGGCGGCCGCGGCGCCGGCCTGGACGGTTTGAGGTTGTAGGAGGGGCTGAGCGCCTCGTAGTCGTGGTCCGACGTGAACTCCTCGATGTGCGGGTAACCAGCCGAGTTTTTCAGGTTCAAGTTATTGAGGTCGGCGACTAGCGGCGACAGTTTCGGCGGACGGTCTGGAACCGCTTTTAGTCTGCGAAGAAATGGGTAGACTATCAGTTGTGATATCTGTAACAATATTTATGCATGATACTGGCGGGGATAGGTAGATACGAAGGATTTCTATTAACTAGTATCTTAAGAAACTTATTTTACCTTTATTTAAGAGACTTATTATACCTTTTACTTCATTTGCTCATTTTAAATTTGATTGTTCATATCCGTGAAGAGACGATAAGCAAACACAGTGTTGAGACTTTACAGACAACTTTTTCTGTTAACATTTAAGCACAGAAACAATAAATACCTCATAAGTATTGTTGTATTAAAAAGTGATGAAATTACGCGCTCTAGAGTGATCATCACACACTATTGCATCTCCATGGCACTGCATCAGACAGCTGTAGTGCATAATTAAAACATAATGAAGAAAAAACACAGAGTATTGTCAAATAATGTTATGCAAACAAAATATTAACCTCACTGTGTCAAAGTTAGTGAATCAAAATCACACATATCAAAATCACACAAGCATGTTATAATATATAAATAAGAAAAAAACTTCATATAAATAAAATAGTATGGCAATAGCCACACCATTGTTCTATGGGATATACTTGAACAACTGTGGCACATGGGATTACTATACACTTCTGTCTACCCATTATATATAAATATAATATAAATACAATATACATAAGCATATGAGTACACACTGTCATATTTAATATGAAGGTTAATATGGAAGTGATAAATATTTTGAATATGACAATGTTCTCAGATGAAAATCAAAAACGCAAACAATCATTCCAGAGACATATTGTAATTTGATGTATACCCCGTACAACCACTCCAACTCGACTTCATCTGGTTATACAATTTTGTTGTGAGAGAACTGAAATAACATTAAAAGTACATTAATTGAAGTGAATGGTCCACTTCATAGCAGGAAGCAAATGAAACTTTATGACCAATTTACAATGATTTTCCGTATTTTCATACAAATTGGCATAACTACTTTGTACTGGTTAATTTTATTACATCATGGAAAAAACAATCTTCTACATAATATACACTTAATATGTTTATTTACTGTCCTGATATTTGGTTACAATGTTTTTTGTACTAGTGAGTTTGTAACACAAACACACAAACATACAGCAAATAACATTATATTACCAACAAGACATGTATTGTAGACTTTTTTTACAAAATTGTGTACGCTCAGTGTACATTACATACATATCTTCACGCCGGGTTCCTTGCGGGGTAGCCAGAGCGCACAGATTGCCAAATATCTCTGTTCTTACACCCCTGCCGCGCTTCTCCCCACTCTCTTCATACATGAATACATTCGGTATACATTTACTTTTATTTACTGTTTCTTAACCTATCGTTAGGTACATTGGTTAGCATTCACTTATGACTAGGTTTAATAAAAACAGCGTTTAATACCTACACCTTATAGAAGAACTATGAATGGTCTATGATTCAACGACTAGATTTACATTCAATTATAATGTGGTATCAATTTGGTCACGAATTGTAGGTCAAATACGTGCACGGTAAGTAAAATATCACTGCTTACATAATGCCGCCCTATCAAAACGATGACCGCAAAGTTCATATGTCACGTGTCTGAAACTGTTTTATCTCGTATGTGGACCGACCCAAAGAGCTAGCGTATCGGTTGAGGACGGATGTTTAGTGCTAATAATATTAAGATCGTCACAGACGGAGCTATAATATATAATATTTTATGCTATATTATGTAGTACACCCAACTACCACAGACGGTAGCTATGGCATATTCCTAGCAGTCACTGTCTGCGCAACAGTCTTGCTATACTGAGATATGAGTTGCTCTCTCGAGATATGTCCTGCTATTATATATAACTATGTACACTGTCAGGCCTTAACTACTCAACCGATCATCATGAAACTGCTCGACGTTCTCACAATAACGCATGTCTGATATACCTATGTATAAAACATTGTTTCGAATCGTGGGGTTGATTGAAATTCGAAAAATTCGCTAACCTACTCGTGTGCAATTTTAACAACAACTTTCTTTGAGTTCTAGGTATGCATCTAACAAGATAAACACTTATTTTATTGGGACTTAGGACTGTGTTAGAAATTCTTGTGTCTTACTATGACGCTTTCTTGAGTTCCGACGACTCTCTATTTGTTGTGTGTTTAATCATAATCGTACACTCCTCTGCCTACCTCTTTGGAGATAACAGGCTTGCTGTTACCTATCATAATAATACAAAGTGTGTTGCTCAGCGACAGAAAAGTGTGCAGCTGTTCGCAGTAATACAGTAGATAGAAGATTTCCATTTTCATTCTATTGCACCGAGTACCGAAAAGTACACACTGTATAACTTCTATAAAGTACGGCGAAAAAAAAATTTAAACTCTTAAACTACCAGCGAATAAATCTCATATATTACATTTAATTTAGGCACAATTCAATGTGGAAGAATCATGGCACGTCGCGCGTGCCTACCGCGTAAGGGAGCTGGCGTGCTGATATAATAATAATATTTTAAGCGTATAGTGTGGCTCTGCTCACCTCCTGTTGGCCTCGGGCGTGACGTTGGAGACCAGGTTCTCGTATTCGTTGGGCTGGTGCGTGGGCGAGGTGTCCGCGCTGCCGCCGCTCACCTTGTAACACACCATCTTGCCATTTATCTCACTGAAACAGGCAGACGATGAGCAAATAAATAAGTCCTTTGATTACAAGTAAACGCTAGCGATAGCTGACGCTAGCGATATGGTTTTGGAAACGCTAATTTTTATTAAGGCATTTTCGACATTTATTAAATCAGTCTACTGTGGTTCACACCTGGTCTAAGACCTCCCCTGAGGGATTATGCTCATAAGTTGGTAATGGCAGAGCACAGCCTCTTACATCGCCTAAGCTTCTGCACATAGGAAGCTAGGGGATGTAGTTGTGCATGTGCCCAAAGTATAAATTAATAAGTAAGTCGTGGGAGTGTACTACACTCCTCTGGGATCTAGGCGTGATGGTATAACTATTAACTGCCACATCGCGTGTAGATAAATTTTGCGTCACGCACTCTACATTGAAATGGTCAGTGGTTGAGAGTCACACGACGTCGAACCGTTACACGAGGCCAATGTAATCTGTGTGACTGATGGCGAAATTGATAAATGCGTCTCATCCGCTGTGCGGTGGCAACCGAGCTTTGTCGTTTTTTCGGCGACCAACTGCATCATCATCCTCACCTTGCCATATTTGACTGATTTCTATGCTTGTAACTACTGCATATAGACTCGAAACTAGCTTTAAACTCGGCCGCAAACTGAATTCAACAATACTTAAAATTGTTGTTGCTTGTGATCATCATCATGATCAATTTCCTTGTATGGTTCCACTACTATTTTGTGTTTCCATACTCCATGTAGACAAAACATTTACGAAACAATCACATTAAAGCATAGGTAATGTTCGACATGCAACTTAATCATAACAATATTTTTTCCAGCAATGACGTCATCACGTCACCGTGCAGTGACTAATATCCATTCCGATTATAAGTTTATCACCGCAACAACGCATTCCATATTACGATGTATTTTCGAAGACGCTTTAACACCACATCGTAACCTATTGACGTCACGGTCGCTTAAAAAATCGCTCAACAATACACTACACTATCAATTGATAAATATAATCTATGGAATTACTTCCTCTCGGTAATTTTCGAAAGGGCTCATGGTTTTTGACATAACAAAACAGCTAATTCAGCCCACGAGATACTAATCGGTACTGGAAATATGCAATAGACTCGGGACGTGTGAATGGTCAAAAGTAGAAGTACTACAAACATCTAAACGTGATGTAATATTACGGTTCTATACATAAAAACTCTCCGAGTTTCAGTCCGAAACGAATGGTGGGTGGGTGATTGGGCTGCTCTGCCAGGAGTATACAACTAAGAAGAAAAAAATAAAGAGACTCACCCGGCCAGCACGAAGCCCTGCGGCGCGTTCCTCATCCTGGAGCAGACGATGATATCCGTGACCAAGGGCGCTGCGGGCGCGGCGGGCGCCTGCCGCGACACCCTGGTGCACAGCCGCCGCTTGCCCGCGCGCCCCGCCACGCTGAACCCCGGCGGCGCCGCCTCCCGCTCCCCGACCACCACCACGCCGTCCATCACGTAGCCCGGCACACCTGCAACCGTCACCATACAGACCTGTAGTTCTGAAGGATTGTAAATTCATTTTTTTACGGTTAATACAAATACGTTATACAAAGATATATAATAATATTTGTAGTCGGCTAATGTCAAGTTGCAAATGCCCAGTAATGATAATTGACATTGTTTATATTTAAACATAAAATCACGCCTATAGTCCCCGAAAAGGCAGTAAGAATAGTTCAGTACGCTCCCACGTTTCAGCAGTTACGTTTACATCCTACCATGGGATAGCGGGTGGGCCTATTGCTAAGCATCGGGCGCAGATCCAGTTACCAAGCCGATTAGATTTTAACAAGAAATTCCAGGTTAGAAAAATGGAATTGTACCCGAACCGGAATAAGAAAGCAAAACTCCACCAACGAGGCATACATTATTATTTAATTATTAACATTGGACCATCTTCATTCACAGCCCTTGTTTTGGATCAAATGATCTCATTATAACCGTCGATCCTTGTACACTAACGGCTAGCAGCTACGAAGATATAAAAACCAATATACAAAATATTTCACGGTGAAGCCGTTAAAATCGATAGCATACAAAGTACCAACAGTTATAATTCAGTATAGTCCGCTCTATTCCAGTGGACGACGAAGAACATAACGGGTGAAACTCTGCCAAACTCATCGTGGAAATACGTGTGTCACGTGAGTAATTGTGATCGTAATGACGCCGGTCAGCAGGTCAGCGTGGTGGCCGTTAGACACGTCTAACGGACACCACGCTGACCTTCGCGCCCGGCCTATCGAAAGTGGTCGCACCGGTCGCGAGTTGCGTAATTCGCTTTCATTGCCAATTTATAAGTGACGACTCATACGAATTGGCAACGTCAGAGATAATTATAAACAGCACAGATCAAATCGAAGGTAATCAACGATCGGTGCTTTTTTATTGTGACACTGACAATAAAGTTGTGACAAAGTGCGAACTGAATAAGTGAAGCCGTTTCTAGCGGTCAACTCAAGGTAGATTATTATTATTACATCTATCGAGATTCTTTAGTTGTAGCTCGGAGTCTGGATTTGCAGCCAGTGTGTATGGCAATTGGCTCACCGGGCATTTCACAGTGGGATGTAAACGTAACTTGTGAAACTTGGGAGTGTACTACACGACTCACCTCTGCCTACCTTTACTTTACTTTCTTTATAGGCGTTATGTTACGTTACGAAATTTCACACAGACCATCTTTCTTACAATCGTAGTAATACCGAGTGGATGATGAAAAATTTAAATTCAGTAGCGGGAAATGTAACGGTACGCACGGTGTAGCAACGATGATGGGAAAAAATATGCTTTAATTAAAAAAAACAGTCCACCAAGTAACCGCCAAGTTCAGAGAGAGGATGGGTTAGACCAAGTGCAAATAGAGTTATTTAATGACCGGCCGCAGTTGTTCTGGGAACGTATAGGGAAAAATCGTAGTAAATACATGATATTATTTAATTATACTATTTTTATACACGTATCAGTATTTTACCAATTATATTTACATATTCGTGATAATTTTCAAAGGTCAGCAATTAGCAGCGGGTTCCAACTATATCGCGGGTATCTACGCGGAAAGTTATCACTTGAAGTTTCGCAACAACAAGGATAATGATATCTCAATTTACTTGTAATGGCAAAAGTTGACAATTAAATTGGGAATAATTTTAATTGAATACGTGTATGCTTTAATTAAACAAACAAAATATTTCAAAACATCATCATCCTGACCATCATGCCATCATCATGAATTATTCCTGTCTAACAGTGGAATTTATTATTCCATTACTTTTAGACATGGGTCTTTTATATATGGGATACATAATTTAAATTTTTTCAATGCGAGGATGAAAAGTTTGCTCTCCAAATACAAATTTAGAATACGATCAGCAACTTAGGTCACGTCCAAGTGATATTTTCATTTTCGACTAAGTAATATCTCATCTATAGTGTCTGTTTGAATTTTATCTAAACAAACAATAAAACAGTAGGTATATGAAACATTATCGATGTTAACTCATCATCACACTGTATCAGCGGAACGTAGAATCTTTGATTTATGAAACGCACAAACGCAATGAACGAAGACGTTTTATTTTTAAGTTCCGCCCGAGGTTTGTGACCTGAAAGATAAAATAAATGAATGTGTCGACATCGGATCCGTCCTCGGTGCGACACGAGGTGCGCGGCACAGTCACATTTTACACTTTAACCCATATAATCTTTATTACTTTTTCGTTATATATATCTTTATTGTTTTTATTTAAATCAAGTTGCTATGGCCTTTCGCGTGTATTCAAACCGACCGAGTAAATAGCAATTATTGGAATTCTTTTGGACGCGGTAAGTATTCCGGGGTTCCAAACATCGTTCAACCCAAGCGTATCGAATCTGAATGCTGCCTACCATTTGAAGTGTTTCGATTCCTTCATTATTATCAACATAGTCAATAGACACTACGTATTCAATGATTAGACGTAAACGTAACTATTGAAACGTGGGAGTGTCTACATTCTTCTGTCTGCCTCTTCAAGGAATACAGGCGTGATGTTACGTTTATCATCATCATCACCAGTCTGTCTCAGTCCGCTGCTGTCCGCTGCTGGACATAGAGACCTCTCCTGATCGCTACACCACGCGCTAACATTATTTCATGTATTTGATAAAGTGAGTAGCCAATTTTGTTTTGTATGTATGTATATAAGGCGGCGAATACATTTTTTTAAATTCGTAACTTCACGCCTGTAATCCCCGAAGAGGTAGGCAGAGGAATGCAGAACACTACCACGTTTTACCAGCTACGTTTACGTCCCACTATGGAACAGGTAGTGAGCCTATTGTTATACACCGGGCACATATCCAGACTGCCAATCGCTACTAGAAAATCTAAATTAGAAAAATTTACGACCCGGGAATTGAACACCTCCCGATCCGTAGTCGCACTTGCAACTAACACGACCAACGAGGCAATCATAGCGTTATTATTAATTAAATTCAGTTCAGCGCCGCATAGTCCATACCAACTGACCCGAACGTCTAATCGTGTCACTTTCTAATGCTATACAACAAAAGAAACTGGAACGAGCTTGCAAGTGGGACTGAACTCACCTTCCGATTTCGACAGGCAAATATAGTGGCTGGGCTTCTTGCCGAACAGTCCATTTTGGCGGAGCAGCCCCGCGTCGGCGTCCTCATCGTACGTCCGGCTCACGGGCCAGTAGCCCGCCGGACACTTGGCCACGCTCTCCACTATCTGCAGGGAGAGCAGCGGCCGCTCGTCGGGCAGGGCGCCTCCGAGCGCGGATAGCACCTTCGACATTGTCTCTATGACATATTTAAACTACTCACAATACCCGCGCACAAACAATTATTCGCGACACACGATTGAGCACTGACCTGAATGTATAAGACAAGTGACTGAACGAACGCATATAATATGGGCTACACGGTTTCACAGCCGGCACTTTAACATGTAAATTGAACGTAATCACAAAATCCCTGTCTTCGATCGTCGATATCACTTTGCAAAGTGAAATACTTGTACATAAATCTTGATAATGAATAGAGATTTAAAGCAAATCCTCTTACTCATCAGTCAGTCTTGAATTATTTAGCACCTGCAACAAAGAGATTCATTATTATACCATTTAGCAAGGATAACAACAATATTTTCAGTAAATGTGCGCACAGCCACCCAGTCCCATAAGAAGAACTAGTAGCTCGGTAACAGCTGATAAACTATATTCACAATGTAGGTGATATTTCTGATTTATATTTTATATCAGCAAGCTGAGTAGCATAGCTCTCAAACACAATCCTTATATATCCAAAAATACACGTAGTCTGCATAAGAAAATAATCAAAATAATCGTCGCGGTGTAAAAAAAGAGTATGGACAC
>DWEJ01003283.1:0-10567 GCA_018245835.1 Mysoria sejanus stolli | reverse complement strand
GGTGTGAAGAAAGAATCTATAAATTTAGGCTGAAATTCTGTGTAAATTAGGTTTGATAGTCTTTCAAATTTCACTCCGTGAAATTGCGTATAATAGGTGTATTTAAAACGTTATAAAAGCCTGCTGTCTGTCTGTCTTTTCTATTTATTTTGCTTTTTTTTGGAAATAGAAAATTTTAACTATTTGAAGTACTCTAAATTGTATATTGTTTAATCTTATTAGATGAATGTTTTTTTTTCCACTCACCTTGTAAAAGCTGGATCGTGGCCTGATACTCCGCAAGTTTTTCATCGACGTAGCCTTCTTGAGACTGATTTGCGATGATCTCGGCAGTAGACGGTCCTCTTTCTTCATCTTCTTCATATACCATTGGCCGTGGAGGAGGCGGCGGCTCCAACGGTACTCCCGCATAATCATACTCGCGTACCCCTTCGTATGGGTTCGAATAATAGTACTCGGGACTCTGACCAAGGGTCGGAGACATCGGATAGGGAGAGATCGAGAAATGAGAACTTGGTGAAGGCGAATGCTGTCTTAGATGAGGTGAATGCAATGGACGGAACGGTTTCGGTGACGGTTGAACTGGAGGCGGAGAAACGATAGCGGTCGAATGCCTTGGTCCAGATATAAGAGGAGGCGGGCTCGGAGCCCATGGTGATGGAGGTCGGTAATGAAGAGGTGATGGGGGGCCTGGAGGACGCGCGCGACCGCGTCCGGGTGGCGGCTGCGACATCTCGCGGATTGATTCGAGTCAACCCGGTGTGTCACGCCGTAATCTGCATCGCTGCAACAAGAGATGGTTATGTTATAGTTTTAACATTAATAATTATACGTGATTGATACACGAATCATGCACAGAAAAAATTCGTTGAGCTTTTTTAACAACTATTCATACTCTGGTATGCCCTTATAATAAACGATAATGATATACAAACGTTAGCTTCGTATCATAAATACGAACAAAGTTTTTTGTCCTGAACCATATATTGGAACGTGAATCTCGTGAGTCAATTGCGTGCCAGCTACTATCTATTTTCAGCAATCCCTACCGAAAAAGGGTTACGACCTTACGACCCAGATTTAGAAATCGAATGGCCACATTTATTACAGAAAGCAGATGCCCAACGTTTATTAGCTTCAAATTGACTTCTAAATGCATCGCTTATTGATAACCAGTATATTATCTAAAATGTTATACCGGAGTTCAAGGAAGCTTTTTTCATAATATACATATTCTTTAAGAGGAGAGCTTTTCCATGAACTCGACTTAATACAATAACATTACCATTATATAGTATCATAAATCTTTCACCGAATTCATAACAAGATGGTAAATAAAAAAAGAATACTGACAAATACAATTAATTTAGCAGAGTTATTTACAGGAGACCCACATTATGCAGGGTTAACCTTGTCCTGCTTACACGGTTGCACCGCGGGATATTTTAAAAGGCGTAACTGTTGAACAAATTATTCCTGGACACATGCCAAGGGGATCTGTCATCTGACAATATTTACTGTGATGGAGAAGTTAGGGCCTGTAAAACCGAACGTGTCCCGCGGTCATGACTACGTGACAAACAAACACCGTGGAAGCAACAGCATCGTATGATAAGTGGACATTACGTTAATGTGTCAGGAATTTGAAATACCCATCCAAGACGAAGTTTCAATTATGTAACTAATACTAATTGCAGTGAATCTAACAAACACTAAACATACTAATGTATTGCAATAGTCCTATTCCTGCTGATTTCTAATCAAACTAATAATGTTATTGACAACGAGTACTAATTGAACTAACTGGCCCTGACAGTTCCAATCGAGGTCGGTTCCAAATGACCAAGGGCAACAGCGTTTGTTTGCTTCAGTGCTATTTTCCTCGTGCAAATATAAACTGTTGTATTTTCGTGGTAATTTTAGAAGTACCTTCTAGTGTTTTTTCATCAAAAGTTATTAAATATTATCAATAAAGTCTTGTTATCCATATAGTACTTTATTATATCCGTCGCTAACAATAGCAAGCCCTGAAATCGATTGTAAACATTATTTAACAAAATAATTATAGAAAAGAATTAGATTGAAACATTGCTCTATTGAGTAAGTCAACCGCTCATATTAATCTATTAGAAAACCAAACGTATAGGATATATCAACAATCTATTAAAACAGGAGCATCATTGCAACAAATTATTTTATACCATTGTATTCAATGTGCCTTGATAATTGTTTTCTGAATATAAATTACCCCCATAAAATATAGATCCCCAACTTGGAAAGTGTTTATACAGTTTTCACTTTCTTTAATGGCGTCGTAAATAAACTTTTTATTTCAGAGGGTTCGCCTAATGGATGATTCTAGCATTATGTATTCTACATCACACAAACCATTAGGCTCATCTCCAAGAAAAGTTATCTGAGTATCGCTTGGTTTGTCAATTCGTATTTAGACGCGGCGTTATCTCTAAAAGGAAATAGAGAACAGTTAACGTATATCCAATGGCATCACAACTGTCGATGTAGTCAACGACCCTTTTAGATCTATTCAAAATGGCCGCCCGCCAGACGAACACACGTCTACCGAAAAACTACGCTCTGGACTTACACCTATCCCTCTGGCATGTTGCCAAAATAAAAAAAAAACATAGTCACTATCCTATAGAAGACGCCTTTAGTACAACTTCCTTTTTGACTTTGAATACGATAGTAAACGATATTTTTTTTCGGAAACCTAAAAATAATTAACAAATAAATCCCTAAAAAAACGACAAAGACAGAAGGAAACGCCAAAGAGAAGATCAACAATGTTAAAATCATCAAAAATCAACAATGATTAGCATTTCATTTTACCCCAACGAAATTATGAAATAATAAATGTTTATAACATCTATACTTCCAATACAATGGACGAGTACGAAAGATGTCATTATTACGTAATAAGATCACCATCAGAAAGCTAAGCTTGAAAAGTTGCCACGCCAAGTTGATTGTTATATCAGAATCTGTATGATATAGCGGCGACAGGTGTAGCAAACGATAACAAACTTGAACAAAAATAGTAATCTCGTGATCCCATGGAGTGATTTGGTTCACAGAACCGCTTTATTTTTATCATATTGTTAATTAAGCTATTGAACAATTGTGAAGATATACGAGATAAGCACATTTTTTAATTTAAACTCCATCTAAATTGAATACAATAAAAGTAATAAGTTTTAATATTGTTCCATCCCTTTAATTTAATGTAAATGAATAATTTTGTACAATGAGCCATAGCCAATTGTAAAAAAAATGTAATTACTAAAAAGTAAGGTATAGTACTTAACAAGTAATAAAATTACTTGTTATTACATCATTTCATTTCTATTTATACATAAATTGTAAATTTAAAACTAATATTTAAGGTTTATAAGGTATCATTAAAATAGAAATGATTGTAGCAAACTATCATACGAATTATTACGTGATTTTTTTATTTCGCTTTCAATTTCGAGTACAACAGTTACATACATTTGTAAATAACTTTACGAAACTCAACATTAAATTAAACGTTTCAATGTAACGTAAGAGCATTTAAATGGCGAATTATTTTGCGTCAGATAACGGGTGAAAGGCCATGAAAGAGACCATTATCATTTTATAACGACGGACTAACGGACAGGTGGTGCGTAACAGATGCTTACACACAGCGCTGTGTGGGCGCTCGCCTGGCGTCGACCGAACAAAGTAAAGCATACAAAAAAAAAACAATACCACACACCCACTGCTTCCAATTTCGAAAAACAACAATCAAACGATTAATATACATCTTCAATTCCTTCGATGTAATAAAAAAAAACGTAAAATTTATAGAAGAATGCTTAATGAAGCCGGTCATAAAAATGTGACTGGACAATGCTAGACGCTTCTAGACTGTTGGTTGGCATATATTGAGATATAGCTCAAAGTATAGTTAAAATAGCTCTTTTAACTATTAACTTTTGATATCATCTTCCGATTACATCACTATATTGTAGCATGATCTATCGTTGACGTTGTCGATGCCCTGTTTCATCTGCCTGTTTCGGATAGTTGAGGTTTGATTTGAGGTTGATTGATTTATAACAATATTCTGACTGATGCATTTTATTGAAGCCAAAACACAGCTTTGCCGTGTAATTGTGTGGAATTTTAATATATTTACTTTCAGAGGTAAGTAACATTTCTATGAAATTAAACGCTCATGATTCAACCTATATTTCTATTACACAGGAAAAAGATAAAAATCCCACGTATTCTCTAGCGCATAGAGAACGTAATAAAAAATCAGAAAAATTTAATAGAGGTATTCATCATTTCATGGGAGTGATATTCAATCTAATTCCGTCGATTGTATCATTGGAAACGTCGACGATATTGCAACGGCCTCTAATAATAGTCCTGAGTATGGACTCCAGGCTGTTAGCGTTTATCTGGAAATATCAGCACTCTATCGTGGAGTTGCACTTGAGGTCACAGCGGTCAATGTTATAGTGGCCATAGAACTACATATAGATGATTAACTTTCTTTCTATGTGCTAACCAATAAACCATACAAATTATATGCGTTCAGATTAAATAATGGTTGTAATAATAACTTATTTGGAAACTACTATATATACCCAAACTTGGTAACCCTCGTGGTATGAAAATCCGACAGCTTATGAACATATATATGTACATTTGAATATATGTATACACATCCTAGACCAGAACTGTTATTCTAATCACTTTTTTATTAATCCAGAGTCGTCAGCATGTACCCCAAACAAGTAATGAAGGCCAATAACGAGTTCACCACAATCGCAGTAGATACCAAACGAACAGAACTAATCCAATATTTATAAAAAACAGTTTTAATGCTTAATATTTTGATTTATTATTCAGTGACCGAATGAATTAATAGTAAATGGTGCTCAAGATTGTTGTGTAAGATTTAAAATGGGAAAATTTCGCATAATACTGAGACTTTATGGCCATAATCCCTCAAGGGAGGGCTTTATCCAGCAGTGGACTGCAATAAGCTAATGATGATTATAATGGTGACTAAAACTGAGTAATGCCATAAAAGAAAAGCTCATACTGAGCATAGCAAACATTTTACTACAAGATGGGGGATGCCGGGCGTACTCACATAGTACTCTTGGCTCGGCAGATAGAGATTTGGTATGTCAGTGGTTACTCCGGCGCATGCGCTTGCTAGTCAATGGTCCGAGCCAACCTTCTGGACGCCTTGGCCAAGAGCGTTCAAATGTAATACTTATTTATAGTCACTATTTTACTTTGAAAAAATTAGAGCACGAGGTTTGTTTAATATTTCAACGAAACAACACAATTTTCTCTATGTTTTATTCCGCTGTTGCTTAAACACTTCAATTTTAACATAATCTAAATATATATAACTCAAAGGTGACTGACATAGTGATCTATGAACGCACAGCCCAAACCACTGGACGGATCGGGCTGAAATTTGGCATGCAGGTAGATGTTATGAAAGGATTTTGATCAATTCTACCCCCAAGATGAAAGTTTGTATGAAACTGTCAATTTTAAGCCGATCGGGCTGAGACT
This sequence comes from Mysoria sejanus stolli, assembly GCA_018245835.1. Classification (NCBI taxonomy): domain Eukaryota; kingdom Metazoa; phylum Arthropoda; class Insecta; order Lepidoptera; family Hesperiidae; genus Mysarbia; species Mysarbia sejanus. The sequence continues at coordinate 4,978 of DWEJ01003283.1, read as the reverse complement.
TTGCATGCATGAAGCTACTACGACGTAGGCGTCCCCTAAGAAAGGAGTTTTATAAATTTCACCCCTTAAGGGATAAAATAGGGGATGAAAGTTTGTATAAATCTTCTGAGATTTTCGACTGATTGAACTGAAATTACGCGAAAGTTTGTAAGTATGGATGGATGTTTGTTACTGTTTTTCGTAAAAACTGATTTCCACGCGGGCGAAGCCGCGAGCACAGCTAGTACATATATATAACGAAGAAGTTTTTTTTATATGTATAAAACACTTCCCCTCCCTTGGATTCTACCTCATAATTAATTAACAAACGTTATTCATTGAAAATCGAAAATCTTAATTATTACGCTTTATTTTTTGACTTCAATAAATCAGCATACATGTGGATATTTTGATAAAAGCAATAAAAAGGGACAGCAGAAGTGTACTACACGGTAATCTCTACTCGCTGCCTACGCCAACAAGGTTTATACTTTATGTTTGTAACCTAGGGAATACATCTTCTCTCGCATCTGATATTTGTTTGTGATATGTTTATTACATGTACAATTTTCCCTTCACTTCTAAAATCTCCATCAAGCTGTTATAAATCAAACAAGAGTCGATTATTCTTTAAAAATATATTACTGACGTCCACGTTCGAAGGTCTAGACAAAATTTTTTACCGGAACTGTGGTTCAACAAGCTTCAGTTAGCCCACTGGCAGATCGCCAAACTATAATAGAAAATTATAAGCATGAAACGAATTTGTAGCGCCCTCATAATCTACTGCAGACGACTTTATTTATTTATTTAGTCTTCACTGAACACCAATAAATAGAAATAACAAGATATATTTAACGTATGGTGGCCCATTAATTAACGGATTATGGGAAGTGGTTAAGGGAAAAAGAAATGTATGGTAGGTGCAAAAAAGACATCGTTACAAGTTCCAAAAATGCTTAAAGACCTTAATAAATTCTTAGTAAACGTAACTTGTGAAACATGGGAGTGTGCTACATTCCTCTTCCTACCTCTTCGGGGATTTCAGGCGTGATTTTACGTTTATAATTATGCAAACGTATTTACGCAAATATACGAAAGCGATATAATGCCTAGTTTATATACAAAGGTATATTGTACAGTGTACACATTATGGTCTGATGCTTTTCTTTCCTCCAATGCATTTTCACCTCAATCGAGAGTTGCTAGTTTTTCATGGACTGAGTCGGTTCGCTTTAAAACGACTTGAACTATTGCTCTATTATACTATTTAATATTCATCAATTCAATAAAATACGAGGTGATCAGTTCGTGAGGCACTTAACGACGTAACAAGAGTCGTTGACAAAGTTTAATGGGTCATAAGCGGTTTATTTTGTCTGCGCCCATTAAGACATGATGCTGCGTGAACGCAATAAAATAAGCTTTTTTAAATCACGCCTATAATCCCCGAAGGTGTAGTTAGAGGAGTGTAGTATACTTCCACATTTCATCGAGTGATCGAGTGGTTTGAAGCGTTTCGGGTTCAAATCCCGGGTCGAGAACTATTAATTTTTTTTTAACTTGTAGTTTCATATTTCTCATAGAAGCCCGGAATCTAAATTTGTGCCGGGTGTATGGCAATAAGCTCACCATCGATTCTATGATGGGACGTAAAAGTAGTTGGTGAAACGTGGAAATGTGCACTGCTCTGCCTACCTCTTCGGAGATTACAGGCATGATGGTACCTTTTTTTGGTACATAATATATTTCAAGATTAACTAACTGGCCCATAGGGCCAAAAGTCAGCAAACCGGACTACTAAACCGGTATTTGTGGGATCGATTCCTGAGTAAGACAAATCTTTGTTCAGTATCTGGGTTTTTAAAAATTCATAAATATATACATAGAAAATGACCAATGACGCTTATGGGCGTATAACTTTGAACTATCCGGTCACTACAGCACGAGCTCTGTCTACTTAGGTAACCAATCGCCTTGTGTGGAGGTGAATGTTTATTATTCAAATTGTTCATTATCGTTTTTCGTTTCTGAAAATTACAAGAAACGTGTTTTATGAAGTAAGTTGAGGTAAGTTTTGCTCTAAAGTTGCTCTAATTTCAAAGACCAATTGTAATCAATAAATCATATCTTAATATTGTTATAACTAGATTGAAACATTCATCGATACCTCTTGACGATTCAGATTGAACAAACACCTCATGTCGCAGAATCTCTAATCAAGAGTAGCAATTCTAGATCACCTCTTGAACTTCTCCATCGTTCAAGGAACGCGTTGTATGTTTGTTTTGTTCCATTAACAGCGGCTTTGATTTAACTGCATCATGCGATACACGATTTGTCGACGTTATAGTATGTCCCAATACTCTATTTGGTTTTTCTTTCACTTCTATACAGGCAGATTAATTTTTAATTAACATCAGTATTTCACTCAAAAGAAGGTGACAAAATATGCGTACCTAATAAGTCTTGTCATTTTAACTAACCGCTGTGCATTTTTGCATTCTCGCAAATGGCTTACCTATATAGCTGCTGATATGATCAGTAGTTAAAGCCTGTAAAGTATGTTTAAAGGGAATTTATCAAACGCGACACCAAGCTTAAGGATCTTACTCATTACCGTGCCACTCCTGTGTCACAACTTATTGTGCAATATTAATGTTTTACAAATTTTGATCGTCTTGTCATTACCTCTTTCAAGGTGAGGTTGGCAGACTTCAGACGCCTTAAAAATATAATCCAGAATTCTCTCAGAGAATCTGGACATAAAAAAATCTGTATAAATACCGCACATACCAAAGCGGGTAATTCAACGTGCATATTTATATAATGAAATATTACACACATACTTCATAAATCTAAAGAAATGGTGCAAACATAATGAACACAAATATGAGCAGATAATATTTCATCTCTATTTAGAAAAAAATCTCATTAACTGCCTCGTTAGTAAGGCGAGTGCAACTGCGACTGCTGATCAAAAAAGTCTTGGAAACAAATTCGGGATTGAGTACTTTTTGATTGAACTAACAGATCTACTCGTAGAATTTTCCAGTAGTGGCTGGGAGTCTGTATTTTTGCTTGATGTATAGCAATAAAAGTAACTGCTCAAACATGAGAGTGTACTACACTCCACTGCTTACATATTCGGAGATTACAGGCGTGATGTTACGTTTTCTGTTTATTAAAAACAAATTAAAAGGTAATGATTTTTTAATCGTACCATTTACATTTCAGGTATCTAGACAACTATTTTTTTGATGTTGAACGAATAAACAAATGTTTAATAGAGTCGTGCAGTGATTGAGATTTTTCTAAACAACAATAAAAAGGAAAGAGGGGAAATCCCCGAAGAGGTAGGAAGAGGAATGTAGCGCACTCCAATGTTTCCCCAGGTGCGGTTACAATGGAATAAATGATCAGTCTATTGCCATCCACCGAGAGCATATTCGAACTCCAAACCGCTACTAGAAAATATAGGTAACAAAAATTCAATAGTACCCGATACGGGTTTTGAATCCAGGAGGACCTCACGATCGGCAGTTGTGTTTGTAACCAACAAGACCAACGGTGTCATCCAATGTATTAAATAAAATTTGTTTGTACCCTTATTTATTTATAATACTAAATATTTTATAATGCCAAGTGATTAAATTCTCTCTGGAGCTTGACAAATTATTGTGGTTAACAGAGAACGCTTAATGTTTGGTCTATAATTATGAAGACGCCCACGTATGCCTATGTTTAAATGACCTAATATTACTCATTCGAAGTTTAAACAGCCATTTCAGGCCGATTGCGAAGGAAGTGGCAACTCACAACTCAACTGAGATTTGATCTTGCGCAATGTTTACACGGTACGAACTGACGTTATTAGCGTGTATGAGGGTAGTTACACAATCGCACGCCAGCGCTACCGGACAAGCGTCGGTACGAACGTTTTAGAATCAATACGAACAGCTTCCATGGCGTCTAGACTCGACGGTACGATCATCTATTCACGACGCAATGCGGAAGAAACAAAATCCAACAATATTTAGTACTAATATTACAATTAACAATGGACTTCTTGCCTTGATCCCTTTTCCCCTTATTCCTTCTCCTCTTATCCCTTCTCCCCTCTTATTCGTTAGTTTCAAAGCTTTTTAGAAATACTAATAAGCAGTAGAAATAAATTAGTCAGTTAGATTGAGGTTAAGAAAACGCCGGATGTGTGTTATGATATGAAAATAATCTCGTATAAATAAAATAAATTGAGGGTATGACGAGCGGCAGTCTGATTCATACTAAAACAGGCAGACATATTGAAACTCTACACTGGCATCTGTTGCAGCATGCGCGTCTTAAGCCGATATATGTGATCCGCGATATGTCCAGCTGCTAATCATAGATAGGGGACAGATAAAAAAAAATTGAAAAAAAAATACGTTACCGGTAACACGGAAAACTCGAAAATCCACCACTCACTGTCACTTTGCCACGAATAAAAAAAAATTTTGGGATTCACTTGAATTTTCACGGGCGCGATCCTAATTCGGTGTGGGATTTATGTTTTTGATACGCCGTATACGTGTTTTCCAAGTGAACGTTTTCGGTACCGCGCGTTCGGTTGCGATGGTTTTGGGAATGTCGACGGCAGTTGACGATGGACTGAGGAGGGCGGGCGGATTCGGACGCGTTCGGCTGCTTTCGGCCACCTTTAATTTTAGAACTTGGCTCTCTCCCCGGTTTTATATAGCCGTGAGTACATCGTATAAAGCGTATACGAGATGTGGTCGTCGCGTGTATATATAGGAATTACAGCTTTTTATTGAGTGGATTGGAAATTTTTGCATTCCAACCGTTGGCTGGCAAAATTTTTGCCCAGCTGCCTTTTTTTGGCAATGTTGTGTGTTCGTCGAGCTGAGTCCAAAGCCCAGCGATGAAATTTCACGTTTTAAATATTCAACGTCAATTTCAAACTCAGTCAAAGGCTAACCTAAATTTCTGTTCTGTTCTG
>DWEJ01003282.1:0-10570 GCA_018245835.1 Mysoria sejanus stolli | reverse complement strand
TAGTGTTCGACCCGGGAATCGAACCCGGGACCTCCCGATGGGCAGTCGCACTTGCAACCAACACGACCAACGAGGCAGTCAATACACAAGTGTGTTCAGAAATATGAGTAAATACACAATAGGAAGTACAATTGTAAAATATTTCGATAATAATAGCCAGTTTGTAGTTAAGTAACCTCAAGTTATTTTTTGGTAGAAGAATTTATGTCAATCTCTCTATTATTTTCTCATATCGTCAAAAGAAATCGAAATGTAAGTAAGTGCCTTTGATTGCAACATTTTGTCTATAATTTGTGAGTTGTTCCAAGGCTAACTACAAATTTGCTATCCCGTTATTGCACGTTGTTTAGTCTACAAACTCGCAATTGACTAGCGTGGTAGACCATAGCTGAATCTTTTCACTGGCAGACGAGACCCATATCTGACGGTGGAACGATGAAAGTATGAATAGTTTCCAAGACGTTGGTGTGGGGTATTTTGTCAATATGTTTACAATGTTCTTTACGAAATTGGCTTTTCTTTAACTGCACCAAGATAGGACAAGCGCCTTATATATGGACCTTGAATATCTGCCAAAACGCCTCCGACATTTCTACACTCAAAATAATTTTGTTCGTATCCTAAATACGTTTTAGTAACAATCTAACGATCTATCTGCCTCGTTGGTCATTTTCGTTGCAAACGTGACTGCTGATCGGGAGGTCCTGGGTTCATCCCGGGTCTGGCACTATTGGATTTTTCTAATTTACATTTTCTAGTAGTGGTTCGGTGGATGCATTTGTATCCAGTGTATGGCAATAAGCTTCTTAATAATCCTCGTCGGGGATTACAGGCGTTATGTTACGATACTTAACAATCTCATGACCGCAATCAAGATTGCGAAACCTCAAAGTTGAATTTTGAAATTTAGATTGAATATAAAAGACTTGTATACTTAACATGTCCGTAATTCTCGATGAGGTAGAATCTCTGTTAATGAGTATATTACAATAAAAACATAACATTATGTTAACTTGTATGATCGTAAATGTGAAGTGTCACATTGTAAGTAACTCAAAATTTCTAAGAAAGTCTATTGCGTAGCACTTGGCTTTAATTATAGCAGGCCACAGCCAAGGAAAATTTTAATTCGAAAAACGTATTTATTGAGGAGTTCGAGCAGAAAATCATGTTACGAACTGCTTTGTAAATGAACCTCTCGCCCGTCGCGAGTTATAAACTTTATTTTCAGGATGATATATTTTAATAACATACATCCTCTAGTCGTCCTCTAACTACTTTAGTTGAGTTTAGCTTCACTCCGCATAAGGCTGAGGTTACATTGAGGTGAAAACATACCGTTAGCTTACCGAGATCTATCCTTGTGGCATTTGGTTACTGTGATATAAACAAATACATATGTTTTACCAATTTTTTCCTTTAGTTTTCCAGTCAGCTCTGTCGTGTTCACTCGTTTTTGAGAGTGCACGTATAAAATGTAAGAGTTACTCTTCTCAGGTGTTTCCGAATATTATATTTGGTTAAAACACTCTTTCCAGAAGTTATATCTAGGCGGAGGAGCTTTGGTCAATACGTAGTGTCCTTAATTTTTAAATGCTGCAATGATCACTTACCATCAAATGACCTGTCCGCTTATTAACTGTTGAAAAGCTAGTGTTCTTGAAATTTTATATATTACTATTAAATTTTAAAATTTCCATATTGAAAAAGGTCATGTAAATTATCACAATTAAAAGGTCAATGTAAATTGTAATTTAAATCAAGAAAGGTAACAGTCAATCGGTCGTATACAATGGTCATATTCATACAAATGTCTCCTATGAGAAGCACTGTTGCATTGGCTATGCTCAATGAGACTAAATTTTTAACGCTCACCACTTCAAACAATATTCCTTCTATGCTAGCCAGTTTTCAGTGTGTACTTGCGTTATATTGCTGATCTCCCAATATGTCCGCCGCCTAATCGGTGACGTTATTAAAGTACTCGAGTAGTAGAACTTCCTGACGTAAATGACCCGAGAATTTTTCATGCTTTTAACGAGCTCTCCGTAAGCCATGTGTAATTGTGTACCCGCAAAGATGGATATCACAAGGCAAATTCCTATAAACGGAATATATGTACATGTTTGGGAAAATCGAACTTATAAAAGCTATGTTTATTAGCTATGCTTATAAAATGTTCTAATAGAATTCGCTCTTATAATATATTTATTATCTGAAATATTGAAGCTTAAATCTAAAAGATCTAATAGAAAAGAATATTAACTTGATTAAAGTTCAAAGGCATTCTGGTTGATAAGAATTAATAAAGAAAAACATATGAGAAGAAAAACTTATTTCAATTGATTTAAGAAAAGCGTGATAATTGAATTAAATAACACTAATTGTTTTAACGATGAAGGATAATGTCGTGAGGAAATTTTCTGTACGATATGTGCAATGAATGTGTACATGGTGCATATATGTACATAATTTGAACAGTCACATGGCTACAGCACAAAATTATCCAGCGTTTCACAAAGTAGTCGCAATGAAAAATGCACTCAGCGTGGAACACCAACAAAAATTTCCAGTATAGGGATAACTTTAAGCACCTCTAATTCCGAGTTTTGAGAGGATTATACAGTTGCGATTCCGGGAGGTAGGACTTTTACATTAATGAATAAATTTACAACTTGAAAGACGTATTTGCAACTTTGCAACACAACATACTTTGCTTACAATTCTAGCTGTTATTAGCAACTTAGTTCTGTTGTATTCTACATAGCCCGTCTTTTTTGTTGGGGTTCAAGCTACAGCAATATAAAATTTGGTCAAAATGGATTTAACTGTTTTCACAAGAAAAGGAACAGGCTAAGAGAAAAAGGGCTTTTCGTATTTATAATAATAATAATATTAGTTTTATTTTTATTTTCATTGATAATCATATGAATCTCTGCTTTTTGACAAGATGATACAGATAGGAAGAGGAAATGACAAAATCAATTACAACAATTACTTTTTACTGTTTGTACTCCAGTAGAACTGTACTCCATACAATGTTGTTCCATCTATTCTGCCGCTAAGCAGGAGTGCTTGGTTTGTTGTTTAATTGTCCTGTTGGGACAACACTCGGAGGAAAACACACTCAAACAACAAGAATAGAAACTAAATTTGCTTGATGGACATCGTATTATTTAAAGTTATCGGAGGATTTATTTTAATTAATATAGAATAGCTGTTAAGAAAACAAGAAAATAGTCAGAACCTTGATACATACCTGGTGGTGTCAAATTTGAATAACATTTTGTTCTTTCGAAAGAACGAAGAAACCATAATAAATTGTGGTCAAATATTTATCAGAACAAACGATTGAAACAATTGGTGGCGCAGTTGCGGGCACAAGTCTATCCCGGAGAGGATGTGAGTCCCCAGCTTATTTCACATCGCTGCATTTGTGTGGATTAGCAGAGGATTAGCACAGCTCTACATGCTCTCCGTAGAACAGAAATGCTCGTGAAAATTCGCCACTAGCGGCCACCCATCTAAGAGCGAGGCTAACTTTCCTTTATACCTTAGGAAGTTTTTGGGGAATATTTTTATTATATTATTAATAACTTTCACAATAATTTTATAATAGTCTTGTGACTGCCGCGTTGGTTAAGTGATTGAGAATCCGAAATCCAGGGTTCAAATCCCGGTTCGGGTACGGTTGGACTTATATATTTTATTTCATATACTAGCTTTCTATAAGATTTTTTTCGGTGACTGCCTAGTTGGTTGTGTTGGCTGCAAGTGCGACTGCCGATCGAGAGGTCCCAGGTTCGATTCCCGGGTCGATCACTACAAAAGTTTCTAGTTTAGATTTTCTACCAATGGTTCGGAGTCTGCATATGTGCCCAATGCATGGAAATAGGCTCACCACCTATTCTATATGTATATTTATTTATTTAACAAAAGGCGCGCATTTAAACAATGTCTCAAAAAACGTAAAACGTAAATTCACGCCTGTAATCGCCACAGAGGTAGGTAGAGGAATGTAATCCATATTAACGATTCACTAGTTACATTAACGTCCTTATTTCCTTATATTAAAAGTTACGTTTTAATATCCCGATCGGCAGACGTGTTTGCAACAAAAACAACCAACGAGGCAGTCAGAAATAAAGAAACGACAATAACTTCAATATCATATCTTACTGATTTCTTAGTATTAATGGAAATAATTAATTGATTCGCAATATATGTTTTTATATGTAATCTTGAACATTAATTGATTTGAATTCCTTTTATTGTTTTCCCAAGGGAAAGTTCGAACGGTTCTTGTTAGTGTGAACCCTCTATGCCGTTTCCCGTCAGGCAAATGTTTGTTCGAAGTTGGAGCACTGTTGAAGAGCTATCTTCTACTCGTATTTTTCTTCTCACTGTCGAGAGTTGAAGTTTGATGGATTCCCTGGAGATTTGGCGTAGTATTATTTGTATCAAGCGGTTCGATTTCATTTTCCTTGTGATTGTACTTTTGTTTTTGCTAATAGTTTTTGGAAATTTTAAGATCCCCTTTCCAGGAACGTATTTTATGTCGCTTTGATTATGACATCTTTAATTTTCGTAGCTCCGATGTAATTCAAGGTAGTGGTAGTATTCGCGTAGGTAAAAATTTGTTCAGCTGTGAATTTGACTGTTTCTACTGTCGAACGGTTCGGTGCGTAAATTTCGTGGCTTACACACGGCAGACTGCGTGCGCTGTGCAGGTGTTGCGGATTTACTTTTATTGTTTTATTTTCTAGAGCAGCCTGTATATATTTTTCAAGAAGTGATGGCGCATCGAAGAAAACAGATATTTACAGTCAACCAAAAGGAAATTATTCAAATAAATATAAAACTTATGTAATGTAACATGGTCATGGGTAAGACTGGTGTCCAACCGAGGGATATAAAAAGACATCCTGAATAGGTCAAATTAATCTGGATATTACAAGCGTGGTCACCCATCTGATACAATCGGTATTGCTAAGCAGAGAGAGTGGCGAGTAGAGTGTGGCATACTGGTGTACTGGTGCCTACAAGCGGAACGAAGTTGCTTATGAAAGATCATGTGACCACACAAGCAAAGTTGTTTTTCTTACATAGCTGGTTAATAACTCTAAAAATCACTGTGAAATTTTAATAAACGAATTAATGAGAATATCATATAACCATCGTTTTACAATTAAATAGAATAATATAGTTAACTCCGGCTTCGCTTAGTTTCGAATTAAAAACTATGCTGTATATATATAGACTATAGATTCAAGTTGTTAGTTTAGCCTAGTCGATAATTTCTTATTTCAGAATATTATCCGTCTAGACAACACTAACAAGTTTAGTTCTAGTACCATAAATAATGAATTTTTAGCGTCTAGATTTAGGAGAGGATTTTATTATCCGCTCCAGTGCCAACCCCCGATCACCACCCTCCAAACTAGTCGGCCGATCGTTAATTAAAATTGCACACAGTTCCAACTGTAAGGCGGAGTCACAGCTTTAGCGAAGATATGAATCTATTTTATTACAAAATATATTCCTACATACACGACGAACTATAGAAATACAGGTCGTCATCATTGAGTTGTTTCATTTGCTGTAGTGATTTGGGGTTCTCTATATCTTCTCCCTTCAGCAAACACTTGTATACTAAATTACTTATGTTTAACGAGAAATTCTTGAAATGCGTATTTCTATTTAAAGGGATATTATGACCAGTTGGGCGTGTACATTAAATTAGAGGCATATATCTTAGTGTTCAGAAGTAACAAAACCTGTGAAGTAGCAAACTTTGAATTGTTTACACAAAGAATGCGATTCTTGCATTTTAATTTGCAAACCGTATTATTAACAATTGCTACTACTCGGATTGAGTTTAAAAATTCTATCAATACAGTTTTGTTTAAAACTGTAGACCCATATCCATAAGCGGCAGTGGACGTATATATCTGTTCCGGTTTTGCTTGCTACTTATTACATGCAATAATCTTCACTTTCTTTACTAGGTTTTACTGCTATAAAACTGCTATAATATGATACCACCTCAAAGTACCATTGAAACTTAGCAGTGATGCTAGCCGTCGATGTTTTATTTTCAGGAAAAAGGGCTTAATCGTTGTGATGATAATTCCGCCCTAGTAAAAGCTACATTACCTTTATTATAATCTTACATTTGTGCTTAAATTACGATATACATTATAACTATTGTATCTTATGAACTAATTTTTGCAGTTTTCTTGCTGGAACCGACAGATGCTCAGCCATAATACTGTTATAGTCGCTTATATGGCTACGATTGTTGTAAAAATCAAGTTCATTCCTATTACTCGTAGTACTGTCACTTATACATTCTAATAATACATGATAAACATCGTCAATGGTATTACAACTTTTGGGAAACGGTGCAGCATTTGGAAGACGGTAATCTTATCATTTTCAAAACAAAAGTTTATGACAAAGGATGTATACAGAACGCAATCTTAATGCTTGGCTTAAGTGTCTTCAAAATTAAATGAATGTCCTTTTTAAACAAACTACTTACAATTACTGAAACATCTTCATGTTTATAAGCATTGCAATAGCTCTAATAATTAATAAGGAAATATCACATGATTTATGTTCGTTGATCTTATATCCTGCGGGATATGTAAGGCCGATTAAAGTTGCAATTTGATTACGCTGTTATAAGATAGAAAGAAGCTGCTACGAGTAAATAGCATGCCATATACCCAATTATTATTGGGGATAGCGCGTAATTGATGCGTTTCCGCGCACTGTAGCCGATGGGACACGTAATTGTTTAGCCGACGCGAAAAACTATTAACCCCTTAGTAACTGTGAAAAGTTTGTGCTAGATCAGAAAAATCGGAAACGCAGTAAGATAAAGAGCGTCGAAATGCAACCGAAGTTAAGAGGCTGAAACTATAGTAAGTTTTTTATTGAAACAGAAAATAAAGGCCGTGTACAATATTTATATTGCGTAACGTATATTTTTGATGTGTGCAATGCAATGGAAATATATTTTGCAAAGTTAAGTAGGAAGAAATAATAATTCTTACTATATTGTTATGAGTATGGAATTTACTTCTTGTCTTCTTGGATTCTTCAAGGCTCATACACAATGAGGGTAAAGTAAACTCATAACTACTATGAATTTATTCCTTACTTTTATCGATTTATCTCGTCCCAAATACCATTCATAGTTCTGCCATACACGTCCAAGTTTCTTCAGAACCAACGGAACTTCACTCCTGAATATTAATGTACGAGCTCCCAAGAATTTAACGTGTCTTCCCGAGGTTTCGTGCAAAAAACCTTCCACGGATACCTTACCAATATATTCGTGTACGAGAAATTCGTTATTGGGGAATACATTGCTGGTTTTACGATAAAATATAAACCGTTAGTAGAACACAACTGTCAATGGATAGTGTGCACCTGTACAGCTGCGGAAGCAAACTCTAATGGAGTAGAAACGCCGATATGCACGAAACGGTGGGACGAAATGCTTGAATAAATTTCCAATTCTTTATTACTTTGGTATGCAAAAATTCAGGTAGGAAACACATTAGTCCGTCGGATGAGAGTCTTAGAAGTTCGGGATAAATTGGTCAATAAAATGTCCGTTGAATTGTAGTTTTTTTCACTCTTGTGCAAAAACTTTGGTACGACCATGCAGTAAGTAAAAGTTACAAGAGGTAAAAGAAGTTGTAAATATATTGGTATTGGAGTTACCGCATATTCTTAGTGGCTATTATAAGATATTAAGACTAATTTTCTCAGGTATACTTGAAACATTAGCTTTTTTGTCATATATATGGATTTTTTCTCATATATCCTCGTGTATATGATCACTCATTGGTGTATTTACATATTTGTATCTACTACGGTTCTACCAATCATATTTTTGTAATATATTAATTAAGCTTGTCGCTATAATGAAGACGTAGTTCCCGTGGGAGTTGCAAGCCAGTAACACACATCAGGGATGTGTGTTACACTATCCTACCGTGATTTGCTGGACAAATTGGGACGTAACTTGTCTTATGCAAATTGTTTACCGCCGTTATAATAATTCGAGAATATTCTACAGCATTCGTGAACAATCGCAGCGATAGCAATAAACGTTCATGACACATGTTTACGGCTAATCCGATTAGAGAAGCTTAGTGTGGGTACCTATTAATAATTTGAGCGAATTATCAGATGGGACGTAATAAACATTTGAATACTGTACCGATTAAAATTAATGGGAGTAAAGCTCACAGTTTTCAATTACCTATAGTTCGGTAACATCTTGGTCTTGTCATTAGTCGTCATTTTCGTCATTGCTCGGTTGAAGGTAAGTGATAAATATTTGAACGATCTATTTATTGTATAAGTCTCGTTGGTCGTGTTGATTCCAAGCGTGACCGCCGATCATGAGGTCTTGCATTCTAATCCCGGGTAGTACACTACAAAATTTTTCTAATTTAGATTGTCTAGTAGTAGCTTAAAATCTGGAAAATGTGCTCGGTGTGTGGTTATAGGGTCACCATCTATTCCGTACTAAGACGGAGATGAAATTGTTGAAACGTGGAAGTGAAGGTACTACGTTTCTCTGTCCATCTCTTAGTGAATTACAGGCGTGATGCTGCAAACCTTTATGATTTTTTTGTAATTATTCACAAAACGTTAAATAGATCTAGTTAAAAAAGTGACATCGTGCACATAATGTCCAAGGAGTTAAGCAGAGGATTCTATTATGCTCGCCGATGTTCTTCCAGATTGACTCGTACATCTTAAAAAAGGTACATTAAACTTTTAACACCTGTTGTTTATGGAATTCTTGTCACTATGCGTTTTTGTGCAGATGAACATATTTATGATCTATTTTTAACACCATAAGTAAAAAACATAGCTCCCAAGAGAGATGATTAGACGTGATTTTCTTCGAACTAATATCTCAATCTTAGTCCCGAACTTATCGTGTTTCTTATACAAGGTGTATCTGTTCATACGAAAAATAATTTAACCACAAGTCCAACTCCTTCCCAATAATATGTTGTAATAATTAAAAAACATAACATCAAATTTGAAAAAAAAATTTTTTCGAACAAACTTTTTAAGAAATAATGGGGTACAAAATAAAACAGCATTTGAACATATCAGTTCACTCACCTTTAATAAGAGCGGCAACAGCGCTATGTCGTGACGTAATCTTTTGCTGCCATCAATGGTGAATTCGTAAATAACGTCCACCACTAACTCGAATGCACAAATCATAACGTTTCAAAGTACTGTTTCTCACGCGTGTAAGGCGATCACTGTTAGCAGCAAAATTTTTTAATATTTCGAATGATCTGCTAATTCTATTTTTTAAAATGTCTACTGACGCAACATTCGTGGCATACACATCATTTTCAATGTACATAAACGCAACCGATGAAACGTAAGAGTGTTCTGCATTTCTCTGCCTACCTCTTCGGGGATTACAGGCATGAAGTTATGTTTTTAGTAATGTTTTCTAAAGGTAAGTTATTATGTCTGTTATCATTAATAAAGTATTAATGTAGTATGTAATGTAATATTCATGATTGATTAAGATAATCAGCGTAGTGGAACTGCCCGCGGGGGATTCGTGTTTTGAAAGATTATTGTCAAATCATATCCGACTACGTAACATCATGCCTGTAATCCCCGAAGAGGCAGACAGAGGAGTGTAGTGCACTTCCACGTTTGATGGCTTATGTTTACTTTCTACTATGAAATAGGTGATGAGCCTATTGCCATACATCGAGCACAAACAAAATGGAAAATCAAAATTAGAAAAATCCAATCTTCTTTTTATTATGTATGTTGGCAGTATGACTGATATGACACTTAGCAAATCATTTTCATGTGGCAAACCATCATGGAGAGTGTTTAAAGCAAAATATCCTTATGGAACTTTCAATAATTCAATTTTAAAATGAGCACTGAGTTATGTATACTGGTTGTCTAAAACAGCAAGAAAACTTGGCTTTAACCGCTATAGTTATAAAGACTAAAACTGCAGTTAATAACTTTAATCATATACATTCATTGCTGAGATAGTTTGCATGAAATATGCAATAAATCCGCGCGAACACCTCTTGGCTTTTAAATTACGCGAGACGGTTACACACATTTTCCACAGCTTATGATAGCGTAAGGAAAAATAAAGTCACTTCATATAAATTTACATCTCTACGTTAATAAACTAAAAGAAGTAACTTGATAATAATTGCCAAGAAAAAGCTTATAACAGCGTTATAAACAGATATTTTTCACCAAAGTCTAAATGGTACCTACCGAGGGTAGTACATATTAAGGTTGGTAGTGTCCACAATGCACTACCAATTTAATAATGTCTCTGAATTAAAATTAAACATAACAAATTTGTTACTTACGAACATTATTTATATATTAGAGTTTTATATTATAATTTCACGTCGAAATGTTCCTTTTTAATTCCATACTGAGACGTGAGCCAAATTGGTGAACCGTGGGAGTCTATTACATCGCTTCGCCTACCTCTTGGGAGATTGCAGGCTTGATGTTACGTGGT
>DWEJ01003281.1:0-10572 GCA_018245835.1 Mysoria sejanus stolli | reverse complement strand
ATATTCTAAACAATCATATTTCCTGGCTGTACTGTGTATAGTTTGAACAAAGTACTTCAAATGTAATGTAACAGCAGGTGTGTAATACCTAAAGAGGAGTCATAGGAGTGCAATACACTCCCACATTTTACCAATTGTCCCAATCCATACTCAAAACCATACACAAATCCATACTCAAAACTACTACTAGAAATTTTAACTAGAAATTCCAATAAAAAGATTTTATAATACTTGATCCAGGACTTGTATCCAAAATGTCTCAGTCATATTCACAACCTTTAAACTAACAAGGCATTAATGACACTTGCCATTATTTTCTATTTACAGACTACAGAAAAACAAATGTTGATGAAAGAGCAAGGGGAACAGGCTGGGATGGGGCTATCGGAAGATATTTTGTACAGAATAGATATTCCAGCTAACCGTTATGATCTTCTATGTCTTGAAGGGCTTGTCAATGGAATTCTGGTCTTCCAAGGAAAGTATGTAAACTTTTTTACTAATATTAATGCAATATTTTAGGGTATATTTTAGTATTACTATTTTAGTATTCTACAGATTATATGTTTTGGAAAAAATCCTTTCTACATCTTCTGAACACCGTAGACCATACTGAAATCAAGAACTTACATGCAGCTTCAGAGTTTATTTTTAATTAAAATGCCAAAATGTCTTATTTTTAAACTATTTATTTATTAATTTTCATATACTTCATAATATAAAAAATGCAAGTGTTGATATTTTCTCCAATTCACCATTTACTGTAAGTGAAGAAGAAATGTAATTGAATGCCAAAGTATATATTATTTTGATTGTATGTTCAACTGTCCTATCAGTAGGTCCCGGGTTCGATTCCTGGGTTGAAAACTACAAAATTTTCTAATTTAGATTTCCTAATAGTGGTTCAGAGTCTGGATATATGCCCAATGCATGGTAATACGCTCACCATGTATTCCATAGTGGGACAAGTTGATGCGTTTGAGATATGGTGCTGGCGTCATATGCTCCGTATTCCGTGGACAGCTCATCACACAACCACAACCATCTTAAACGACCTCAAACTGGAACATCAACAAAGGCTGTCCTCCATCTGTCTTAATCGCGTTCTAAAATATTTAGGACACATAATGTGAAGGAAAACAGACAGTTTGGTGAGACTGGTGCTTACTGGGAAGGTCGATGGCAAGCTACCAACAGGGTGTTGTCCAAATCGGTGATAGGATCAAATAGGCAAATATATTAATATGCCAATGAGCAAGGCAGTGCGTGTAGCCGAAAATCGCTCCTCCTGGAAAATGTTACTGGCTGGACTTAAGCGCATTCATGATCCTCAAAAATGAGGATAACGACTTACAAGAAGAAGAAGAAAATTTTATCATGACATTAAATTAAATACTCAATACTTACATAAGAGGGCATTGTTTACTTCAATATTTACAGAAAAAAACCACCTGAATACAAGCTGATGAAGTGTGAAGATCGTTACTCCCTACATCTCACTCCAGCAACTGCACAGATCAGACCGTATGCAGTGGCTGCTGTGCTAAAAGGCATCACATTTACAAAAGAAAGCTACAATAGTTTCATAGACTTGCAAGTAATTTTCCTCTTAAATTCCATCTATATTTATTACAATTTTTTTAATATCCTGAATTTCAAAACATACCAAATTACAGTTCAGTAAAACTAGTCCTTGTTTAATTACAAAAAAATTTTATGTACTGAAAAATTGTATTAGACAAATTTCTTTGTCAAATCTATAGTTGAATGTGAGTGATCAGCCATTATGGTGAAAGGATTAGTCACGATGTCTCGGGTGCCTGGGCAGTATCTGTTAGTACCTCTTCAGACATAGTCACTCCACCACTCATTTCCAGCAGTCTCCTTTCATGCATTTATAATATTCTGTATCACTTATACATGTGAAAAATAATATTTATTGTATTATGAAGTTTTTGCACTTTCAGGATAAATTACATCAAAATATATGTAGGAAACGAACTTTGGTGGCTATCGGTACACACGACCTGGACACTATACAGGGCCCTTTTATATATGATGCACTACCATCAAACGAAATTAAATTCAAAGCTCTCAACCAACAGCAAGAAATGACTGCCACTGAACTAATGCAACTTTATACAGTATGTTCAATGTTTATTTGATTTTTAAATATATTTATAACACTATTTGGCCTGGTATGGAATTAAATTTACGTAAGATTACTACACTGAAGTATATTTATATAATTCCTTATAAACGTAAAATCACGCCTGTATTTCCCGAAGAAGTATGCAGAGGAATGCAGAACACTTCCATAATTCACCGGTTATGTTTACGTCCTACTATGAAGGAGGTGGTAAACCTATTGCCATACAATGGGCACATATCCAGACTTCGAACAATTACTAGAAAATCTAAATTAGAAAAATTTTGTAATGCCCTACCCGGGAATCGAACCCAGTACGTCCCGATCTGCATTCTCATTTGCAACGAACACAACCAACGAGGCAGTCACATGACCAACCAGGCAGCAAAATCTCGACCAAATATAGAACAGTTTTAACCATTGGCTTTTACGAAGTTGATGCTATTTGTGTTCTAGTATTTTGGCTAATAGGTGCATGTGGCGCATAATTTTTTATATACACAATTTTAAAATCCATTATACTAACACACAATACATATAAGTACTCAATATTTTGTCACTATATTCAGTTATTCATAAAATAAGCAGCTTTCTAACATAATATGTATTATACTGCCTCGTTGGTCGTGTTGGTTGCAAGTGCGACTGCCGATCGGGAGGCCCTGGTTCGATTCCCGGGTCGAACAGTACAAAAGAAATTTTCTAATTTAGAAATTTTCTACAAAATCTAAATCAAAGTTCTAGTCATGGTTCGGAGTCTAGATATGTGCCCGATGAATGGCAATAGGCTCGCCACCTATTTCATAGTGGGAGGTAAACGTATCTGGTGAAACGTGGGAATATTATACATTCCACTGCCTACCTCTTCGGGGATTATAGTCGTGAAGTTACGTTCATATATTATAAAAATAGAAAATTTATTGAACTACTGCATTATTTGAATTTCATGTTGGTCCTTTATGATATAGAAGTCATGCACCTATAATTTTGTTCATACGATATTGACTATTGGCATTAAAAAAAAAGTAACGTCACGCCCGTAATCCCCGAAGAGCAATGCAGAAGACTCCCACGTTTCACTATTGGCATTAAATTATTTATAATATCTAATTTCTATAATTAATACTCAAATTTTGTTTATAATTGTTTTTAGAATCATGCCCAACTTAAACAATACTTAGGTATTATTAAGGACAGTCCAGTCTACCCAGTAATTAAAGACAAGAATGGTGTGGTGCTGTCCATGCCACCAATCATCAATGGTGACCAGTCCAAGATTACTCTGAAAACAAAGAATGTGTTTATTGAATGTACAGCAACTGATCTCACTAAGGTAAATAGTTACACATGCTAAAATAAAAAATTAAGCAACAGTAAAATGTTATAGGTCATGAGTTTGAGAAAATAAACTGTTAATCTATTTAAATAAAATAATAGAGATCTGCCGTGATAAACGCATCGCGCAAAACATCAATTTTTAAGCAACACATACAAAGTTGCACATATTAGCAATTTTTTTAAAATAAGTTGGTTATTTTGATGAACTCATGACACTGTATAATAGTTTCATGTTTATTTGTAAATAAGTATGTACTTAAATCAAATAATTATAAAGAAAATTTAAACTTGCATACTCAAGTATATGTTGAATATAAGAATATGAGTGAATTTTATAAATAATGTCTATAAACAAATACTTTCACAAAACAAGGACAACTTAAAAAAATGTATCCACATTTTTTTAAGTTTAGATAGTAACTTTTAATATCAAATAGTACTTGAATGACTATATAAATGTCACTAATTATATTCATTTGTAAACATTTCTGTATTAATAAATTAACAATATCAATATTAAGCAAATATTCAGAGAAAATTCACCTGTTACATCAATTGTTAAAATATACTATAAAGGAAATTTCAATTTATAAGTAATTATTGTTAAATCCAATTGTATTCTAATGTTTAGATGATTGTTATATATATATTTAAGAAGAATACAAAAGCCTGCTCCTATACGGAAATAAGTTTTTAAATTTTCAGCTGCCTGTGTATAATTATGTGTGTGTACTCTTTGTAGAAGTATTATTATTGTTTCTCAGGCCACAGTAGTCCTTGATACGATAGTGACAATGTTCTCTGAGTACTGCAGCAATAAGTATGAAGTGCATCAGGTCAAAGTGTTTACCCCGGATGGAACGTACGAGCTCTATCCCAAGATGGAGTACCGGGAAGAGGTCATAAGTGTGGATAAAGCAAACAACTACATCGGTATTGAGTAAGTCACCTTAAATTTTGTGAAGAGGTTTCATGTACCACTTAAACTTTGATTTGGATTTGTCCTTGGCATCTGCAATATGGTAATGATAATATGGAAAAATCAATGTGGATAACCATAGGTTCGCAGTTAAACCTAATGCATTATTATATTTTTGTGAACCCAATTTATTATAAAAAAAAACTGAAACATTCATTTCAAGGTTTTTAATTAATGTATGTGGAGCTTTTAACGTTTGACATGATAGGACTAACAGACATTAATTATTTGTTAATTTTAATTACTTATACATATACATAAAATTTTTGCTCCTATATTTATGACGCAGGCGCAGGCGTAGATCCGATTATAATGGTTCAAGAATTAATTAATACATTATTAGCATACACCTATTAGATACAACTTTACGAGGATAATTAATATTATTAAAAAGTTCCTAAAAGTAAGACCGCTTTCAGCGAGGACGGTGGTAAGATAGCGGAACTGTTGTCCCGCATGTGCCTGCCGGCGGAGCGCGCGCGCGCCGGCGTGCGCGTGCGCGTGCCGCCCACGCGCCACGACGTCATGCACGCGTGCGACCTGTACGAGGACATCGCCATCGCGTACGGGTGAGCTCTTTCATCTCGTGTCAAGTATATATTATTATTTGTTTTGCTATCACGACGAACTACTGACGTATCGAACGCGGCGGAATGAGACGGCGCGAGGAGCTCATTCCTCGCGCCGTCCTTGAAGTTGATTTCTGAGTTGTTCACTATAGAATTGTTTTTTATTTTTAATATTTTGTTAATTGTGCTATTAACGCTTACGGTTACGTACAGTATTTAAATCCATTTTAATTTATGAAACAAATCAATTCTCTATAAATTATTTTAACCATTATCTCTTCAATTATTTATTTAACATTTTAGTAAACCCCGAATATTTAAACGTAACTTCACGCCTGTAATCCCCGAAGAGCTAGGCAGAGGAATGCAGAACACTCCCACGTTTCACCGGTTACGTTAAAGTCCCACTATGGGATAGGTGGTGGTGAGCCATGCCATGCATCGGGCACATATCCAGACTCCGAACTACTACTAGAATTATAATTTAGATTTTCTAGAAGCTTTGTAATTTTATTAAATTCTTTAATCTTTATAAAAATTTATCTAAACGTTTTTTAAACATAGCTTTTAGCCACTAATGCACAACACTGTACATCAGTTTCACCGCTGTAATCTTTCATCAAACAAATACCTTGGCATCTTTATGTTTGTTCGTGGCTTCTGTGTCAAAGTCAGAATTATCTGCTTTAATATTTAAACGGCATTTAGGTTGGTGAGGATAACGTATTTTTTAGTACGCTTCTTATGCTTAAGTATAATCTAAATAATTCATCTTGTATCTTTAATAGGCAGGGAGTATAATTGTTAAGCTTCGTTGACGTCTAATAAGATAATATAAATTAGCTAGAGTATGATAATCTGATGTGCTTAAAGAAACGAATCATATGTACCTTATTACGGCGACTCTACAAATATGCTATGCGTACAATTACGAACGTAACAATTTCGGGAAGAATTAGAAGATTGATCAGAAGAAGTAAGAAGATTATGCAGAAGAGATAATCCTGGTGAGCAGGGTGGAT
This sequence comes from Mysoria sejanus stolli, assembly GCA_018245835.1. NCBI lineage: Eukaryota > Metazoa > Arthropoda > Insecta > Lepidoptera > Hesperiidae > Mysarbia > Mysarbia sejanus. The sequence goes on along the minus strand of DWEJ01003281.1, from coordinate 4,515 downwards.
TTCGTCAGGAATCTCTCGCCTTCCGCATTGGATAACATCAGACTATTTATTCGCCTGATTATTTGGAGATCTCTAATGTAAGCCGGGCTTTGTACAACTGGTATTAAAGGCCTTCGTAATTAGCTATGATAAGTAGATTTTTGGGAAATACAATTACGTATTACGATTATACTAAGTATCTACGTATATACGGTATCTACTGATACCATTGTCGAACTCCTGATCTTGAATGGAGTTGACGAAAATTATTATGAGTAGATTTTGTTCTAGATCGCTCTAGCTATTAATATTTGTAGCATACCGTCACGTTAGATCTCTTTCGTGGTAGGCAAAAAGTAGCCAATGCAAAATAACTTTATTTTCACAAAACGAACATACTTTTTCTATAAGCTAATTTCTAAAAGTTCTAACGCCGCCATCAGTATCTGTTATATTTGGTTCTTAAAATTAAATTAATAAATAAAAAAAATTTAATATTTTGAAACTCAAGGTGTAGCTCTTTCGTGTTACAGTACCTATATTCATTGTAACAGATTTCTTGTGTTAAGAAATAAAGCTGAGAAGTGTATCCTTTAGGTCGGTTTGCATAGATGAGACGTAATTCGTAAGTCAGTAATTCGCCTGCAATCCGCGAAGAGGTGGTTAGACGAAGTAATTGAATAAAATTAATCAAAATAAAATCAGGCTAATATTTACTAACGATTCAATGAGATGGGACATGAACGAAATTTAACGCTTCAAAGCGCCGAATTACATTTTAGCAATTCGTTTAAGATAAGATCTGTAAAGATGACTCAAAGGGACAATTCGTTTTTAAACATCATTATGTTTGCTTTAGGGGACTGTAAGGAACGAATCTGCATATTGTTTGACCAAAATACCTAAATAAATTGAGTAACATTTCTCTATGCGATCAGATTATTAAACTAGATAACAGAATGTAATGAAAAAATCATTTTTTTCATGATTATTTTTTGTTTCAGACCTACTTGCTTCTCATGCATCTGATTAGTCATCTTAAGGCAGCATTCATGTTCAAGTTTGATGCTAGACAGACCACGCAATTGATACCGTTGTTGTGTTCCGGTTTGAAACGTGTATTAGAGGTATAATTCATTGAAAAACCCTGTTATCAAAATGCAACTGTAAGAACTTCTGCATCTACATATTTCCGTAACAATTTCTACTCATTCCCTTTATTCCGGAGCTGCTATAAGTTAAAATTACAATATCAATTTTTAATCTATTTCATTGTCTGACCATAATATGAGGTACAAAACAAAGATAGATATGTAACAAAGATAGATAGTAAGTTACATCACGCTTGTATTCCCCGAAGTGATAAACAGAAGAGTGTAGTACAGCCCACGTTTCACCAGTTATGTTTCCATCCGATTATGGAATAGGCGGTGGGCCTATTGCCATAAACTGGCCACAAATCCACATCCCAAGCGAGTACTAAGAATGTCAAATTAGAGAAATCGAATAGTAGGTACTTGACCCGAAATTCGAACTCAGGACCCTTCAACCATTGACCAAGGAAGCGGCCAAAGTTTAACCATAGTATCGGTCTCTTCATGTAAACATCTGTAAAAGTAGAAAAATTCAACTGAAAAATCTACCGGAAAGTCCACGGGGATTTCTTCTAATAAAAACCTTATAAAACGTTGTATCATATCGTGAACGTCAGTTAATAAACGATGATAAGGAACACAGGTACTTGTATAGTCACGTTTAACTACATATTTAACCAAAATAATCGAGTTACAAGCCATCTTTCTAATCTAAGATGTAATGCCATCCGTGAGTTATAATTGAATAATCTTACGTGTTATTAATTTAGCCAAACATTTAATATTTAAATCAATTAATGTTAAATTGATTCGAGACAATTCCGAATAATCTTATATAAATTTGGGAGTAGTTAAGTGCTATCGTTAGTTAGCTTTTATTGGTAATACCTACTCAGTAGATATGTAAGTGTGTAAGGTTCAACAGTGAACTAAATTCAACATATTAACTTATTTATATCGATGTAAACAATATATGCAATTATTTTATTTACAATGGACTTTGTGTATATGAGAGAGAGTATGTTTAAACTTAAGCGTAGAAAACATATTAGCGTAAAGTTGGATGTCGAACCAAATCAAGCTGCGTTGAAAATGTCTTACAATAACTAAATAACGTCTGTGAGGTAGGTGTGTATCGTGGTTTAAGATAATGATCTAATTTTGAAGGCTTTCGTGCCAATTCAAGGTTTTTCTTAGGAAAAAATATACAATTTGTTAAAAAAATCATTCTTGCGCCTTTACGGCGTGATGTGTACTCGGAGCAGGTACCTACAGTCAAATAAAAACTTGTACGTACGTAATACTGACAATAAACTTCTTCATTTGCTTTCAGATAATATGCTTAATTAGAGCAATTTTATGAATTCCTCATAGCCAGATAAGTTGCCTTATCAAGCCGAAATTATAATCAGTCGAATTAAGTTCAAACTATTCTTATAAATCTTATTATGTAATTTTTAATAGCCAAAATGTTCCAATTTTATTATAATCTGTTTTAATATTGCGATTACAAGATATTATTATCGTGATAATTGAAATGTAGCTCGTGTGTACTTTTTCAGTCTTTTCTAAACAATAGGTATAAAAATACTAACACAACTCTGTCTTAAAATTTAAAAAAAAATTCAATAAATGTTATTTGATTCTGAAGTTTATCGTAGAAGGATTTCTATATCAACATATCGGAACATTAATGAACAAGAATAGTATTGAATACAAAAAATTGTTAAAACATTAATGGTTAAACAAGTTTTTAAACAAATTACATTTAAACAATGTATTGTAATTAGTATGTAGGTAATTTCGAAGCGAAAAAATAATAGCAAAAATTCAATGCGAAACATTTAAACAATGAGATAAAAGTTTGCATACTAACTTTATACGTAAAAGCAAAAATATAGAAACGTTCCGAGAAAGGTCATAGTGAAGAAGGTTACAGACGAAACCTAGCCCTTATCAGTAGTTTTAGGAAACGCTCATTATACACGAAGATGATCTTATTGTTTACCTCCCTTTGTCACTGATAACGCTCGGTACGGCGTTTCAGAAAGAACAGTGGCAAATAATGCGCTCTAATACCATTATGGTCATTGTAAACAATCATTGGATATGTTTACGATCTCTTTCGGCTTTTGCGACTTTTGTTTTACCGGACAATTGGCGGCATGTTTCTCAGTTTCCTGACTGGCTACAACCACGCGCGAGGTTAACAATTATTCGATCTTACCTCTCATAACATAAGGATCAAGATTTCAAGGAGTTAGTATTCCATCAGTTTACGACTGATGACTAAGCTTCAGGTAAATGTAAGGATGTTTAAAAGAAAAACAATATTTTATGTAACTATGTATATTGCTGACCTGTCGTCATGGGATTTTTTGAACATGTTACAATTGTCAATACTGAACTCGAGGCTTATATTTTATCTTATCCTCTTTAATACAAAAGAAATGCGACAATATACTCTGTTAGGTACATAAATAATTATGTACGTTATGTTGGATATGTTTTCTTATGCAATATTTATTTAGTAAGAAATGACTGAAAAAACTTATTTTTCTTTAATAAAACTTTATATCCCTCTATTAGCACTATCACATATGTATATTACATTTAAAAACAAACATTAATATAATTATATTCTATACGAAATACGAATAACACAAGTGTCATGTAATACAAATGTCAAGAAAAAAAACAGATGTCGTCTTTTCATTTCAATATATAAGAACATACATTTTTCATTTAAATAGAAAATTGTGTACTTACAGCTAAGCGAAAACGCTCACAATGTTACAATATATTATTAAGATAATTTACAATTATAATTATATAGTAATTTATAAACATCTGATAGGATCAACTTGTACAGTAGATACATCGGCATTTGGACCTCATATCATAATCATTGAAAATTTGAATGGAGTAAATTTTGTTTCTTTACCAACAACTTGAAAATTTAGCTTTAATTTATTTTGTTAATCATAAAGTATCATAATAAATCAATAAATTAATGAAAAACGCGACGTAAAATGGACACACACACACACACAGAACAAACATCATGTAAAATTTAGTTAGAATATAGCAAATGGAACTTTGTATCTGTTATCATTGTTAATACCTATTTTCGATTCTCCCAACCTTTTAGAGTTACAAAAGTTAGTCAATTGCGTTTGGCCGTGTAAAAAACAGAATTACTTTTATTTTTACAAATTCCCCTTGCCATTTCAACTTGCTAATTTTGAGAGCTATGTCGGTGACCTGGGAATGGGCAGGCCACATCGCTCGAGTGACCGAGAACCGATGGGGAAGAAAGGTCATCAAGTGGGGACCACGTCTCCGTAAGAGGACTGTAGGTCGCCCTCCTACCAGGTGGTCCGATGACCTGAAGAAGACAGCGGGAAGCTGCTGGATTCGGAAGGCCCAGGACCGGATGGAG
>DWEJ01003280.1:0-10575 GCA_018245835.1 Mysoria sejanus stolli | reverse complement strand
TGTGATCATTAGGTTGTTCCTTTTTGTTAGTATTATAAAACATAAGAAATAAATGGATTTTAATTTTATTAATTTTTGCCTTCTGATATTTATACTAGCAAAATATTTGCAAAACATTCGCAAAAATTTTGCAAATGCGAATATTCGTTACATCTCTAGTATGTACCTACCTAGTTTATAGCAATGTCGTACAACAAAGTACAGATATACCAGTGAAAATCTTCCCATTTTAATTTGAAAATGTCACCCAACGGTCTCAGCGCAGTTCAAAGCCTCTCTAGTGACATGTGAGTCTATACATATATCTTGGCATAATCAACCCTTTGCTCCGACATCCCCACAAAGCATCGGCAGCAGGATTACAATACCCAAGCCGAGAGGAGATTGTGTTTTGGTCTGTTTTTGTCGGTGGCCTGACCATCTGAAAATATCAGGTGACTGTAATAATTAATATCACTTAACAGAGATTTTTAATTATTGTATTTACAAAAAAATTGGCGAGTGCAATAATTTCAAAATCACACCGGCACATTTTAAGAACTTCAAAATTCTAAGAAAGATAATGCTGTAAAGGTGTCTTGAACTCCGAACCTGATGATATGGACAAGAGAAGGAACAATAAACGTAAGCAAAAAAGGATACAATATAAGAATCTTTTTTTGCTGATCACCATTTTTTATGCTATCATCATCACCAGGTCCTGTAGCGTCTACTGTTGGACATGGATTCTCTCTGAATTAGAAGGTAAAGGCCATAGTCCAGTACGCTGGTTGGCATGGGGTTGGCAGACTTGGCACACCATAGAGGATATTGTAAATAACTCTCAGATCTGCCGGGTTTCCGCACTATATTATCAGTCAGTATGTCAGGAACTGTTATAATTAATCTTAAAACGGAACATTTCTTTTCAGGTGTGCAAGCCAGAAATAGAACCTAAGACCCCCGGAATGATAGGCAGAACTTTAAATTACTAAATCATCACTGTCATTTTGTACTTTATTTTAGTAGTTTTGCTAATAAAAATTTTATATCTGTATTATTATAAAGAACAATATTATTTTTATTATATACCACGCCAAATCTCATACGGGATAGGCAGAGAGCGTAATTACTAATATAATTCCGGAATTTACATCTTACAGATACCAGGAGTACAGGTGACAATTTGTAGCAATATTGTATGAAGTTCTATTAGAAATATATACTTTACGGAGGTGTTGGAAATTCAGTGGCGTCTGCTCGCGGTGAGAACGTTGTCCGAGCGCACGGCGAGTAAGGAAATGGCGTTTCGATTAGTTTGTACAGGTTGTGACTGTCGCGTTAGTTTAGTAGCTGCAAGCGCGGTGCTTATGCAATAGGGCCTGGGTTCAACCTGTGCTTTTAGGTTTTCTAATTTGAAGTTTATAGTGTTACCTTGGTATCTGGTTTTGTAGTCCTATAGTTGTAGGACATTTTAAGAAATTATTTATAATAAAAATTCTATTAATTTCTCATTTTATTTGTTTTAATTGCTACGTATTCCTCTTGGGTTATTTCTTTGCTGGTAAAATTTTAAATTACCCATCAACTCTTAGATGCTGATCTCTTGATGAACCAAGAAGGGTGTACGCCATAATGACTCTGGCCATATCTGGCATGTCAGACTTCATACGGAGTACATTACGGAAGAGCTTGTGAGTGAAACTAACTTTGGCAATTAATAATATTACGACATTGTATTGAATATATTGATGTATGATACAATGTCAAGGATGCGAAACTTCCTTACGTCATTGGTTCTCGACAAGCTTCCCTTGCGTTGATAGTCCTATCCAAAGTATGAGTCGTCACGACAAGGTTTTATCGACTGCGGTACAACGATTATGACGGAAATGACCGTAATTATATACCGTTCATGTTCACTCAAGAAGTCGCCCCTCGAGTTGATGACTGACTGTGTCATGTATCGTATATATGATGAACAAATAAATGTTCATTAAAAATTTCATTTTGGAAATTAGTAAATTTTATATTTGGATTTCCAAATTTTTTTCATTTGGACTTCCATTTTTATTTTATATTGACGATAATAAATTTAATAAAAAGTTATTTTTAGATTTATGTTTTTAATAAAACATATTTTTTACTGCTTCGTTGGTCTTGTTGGTTGCAAGTGCGGCTGCCGATCGAGAGGTCCCGGGTTCCCGGGTTCCCGGGTCTAACACTAGAAAAATTTCTAATTGAGATTTTCTAGTAGTGGTTCGGATTTGGATATGTGCCCGATGCATGGCAATAGGCTTACCACCTATTCCATATTGGGACGTAAACGTAACTGTTGAAACGTGGGAGTGTTCTTATTCCTCTGCCTACCTCTTCGGGGATTACTGGCGTGAAGTTACATTTATTTTTTACATTATAAAAAATAACATTTTGTTAAATGACGGCAATATTATTGACGACAATAGAAATCATTACTTCTATTACGGTCAGAGGAGATTCAAGATGAGTATTATGTATATGATGAGTATTATGAGGTGTTAAGTCCAGCAATGTTCAGACTTCTGTACCATCAAAGATATTACTGAAAGCATTAAACAGTGGCCAGTAATTCAACATAAATCATACTTAACTGTGCTGCGTAACACATAAACGACCTGATAATATATTCTCAATACATCGTGCAACATATATCCCATGTACACGCAAATTACGACCTAATTACTGTATTGAGTGTAGCGACGTGTCGTTCCAAATTGGATTCCATCGATCCAATTTACATTAATTATTTATTAAATAAATAACTGAGCTGACGGTAAGATGACTCGAATGTGATGTTAATATGGATCATACACGTTCATTCTTATTCAATCGCAGTTCATTCAGTTCTCGGGTCACATTCATTCGCAATTCTTTTAACGCAACGCCTGTCGGACGCAGAAAATTAGTTGACAAAATTTAATCAAGCATTCGCGGCTTGAATTTGATGTTATTTGTTGAACCTTCAATTATAATTCAGAACTTGTACACAGAGTACAGATATAAATATATCGAACTAAATCAGCAAGTTTATCAGTAAATACGTAATTGATCATGATATTTCGCAATCAACACCAAGAGCTCTGAATCCGCGATCCGATGGTCGAAGTTATGATTGGGACATAGTCGCCGATCAAATAACTTTTCTCATTTCGCGCCGTGCATTTGACGAGTTAGAATCACACTCACTTCGGAGACAAACAAATTCTCGCTTAAATATTTTCAATAATTCATGGTAAGTTTATTTCATTGCCATGTTAAATTCAGTTGAATATAATTATATTCAACTGAACTGATTTTGCATAACACCGAACAGATACACAATGCAGATGCTGAGGGTCACTGAGCCTCACCTATTTTGACCTTATAGGCTACTGGCTGATGGGAGACAGGCGTCTCCGAAACCGGCGGGATTGTATAAAGAGAGTTATGAGTATCAGGTCAGTGAGAATAGACATTTGATATGCTTTCAGTCTCCCCTGCAAAGGATTTGGCGTATGGCACGATCACAGTAATAAAAATCTTGCGAATTTAAGCTTTTAAGCTTTTTATTAAAAACAACGATTCTTACCTAACTTTGACAATAACATAGGTTATTCTAAGATCACGCCTGTAATTCCCGAAGGGATAGCTAGAGGAGTGTAGTGCGCTGCCCACTGTCCCACTGTGATATACATCGGGCCCGGATCCAAAGTTTGATCCACTGCTATGAAGTTAAAAAAATGCATTAGTGCCCGACTCTAGATTTGAACCGAGGAACACTCGATCGGCAGTCATGTGGTAGGTTACTGATGTTTCAAAAGACATTTTAGATTGACATTGTAACGGAAATGATGTTTTGAGTTCTAAATTGAAAATAACCAGATACTTCCAAAATTAAAATAAGTTCCCTCAAAAGTAGGTACACAAATGTTTCTGATACATGTTAATAGACGTTAAGAAATATCCTCCGATCCGATGTCCAAAGTTATTATTCAAATACTCTAGTTGGCAATCAAACAACTTTTCTCATTATGCCGCATATTGAGGAGTTATACTCACGCTGTTCAATTTCATGACAAATAATGGTTGGCTTTCATTTTGCCATTTTTTCAAATTAACCGGTTTTAAAATTTATTCCGATGTTCAAATACCGTCTTTTGAATTTCAATATCTTTGTGGTTAAATGAGTTTTTGATTATGTCGCAATGTATTTATTTATCTACATTAATAAATGTTGGTATTAAAAACGTTACGTTTAAAAAGTTTTTCAAATTTGTAACAAGCACTTCATTGTAATTTATCCACAAGTGAGAACAGACTCTACAAGTGAGGATATCATCAATTCCTTTACCGAAGCTTAAGATACCACTCTTATCACTGAATGTTGATGCCGTGAGGAGAGGTATTAATACGAAAATTATTACGATTACAATATTATTGTCTGACTCGTCGAGACGTCAGTGACCTCGAAGGTTGAGTAGGACGATGTGGGGTCAATTTCGACCCAGGGCAAACATTTGTAAGATAAGTTCTTGGTGAATATCATGAGTACATATTCGAAACATGTAAATTAATATATAACATATTCATACGAGTATATTTACCAGTTGCCTGATTACCATATAATTTGGTCTGTTTAATTTCAGATCAAATGGCCCTGTATGAATTATGCTAAACTATTTAAGTAAGTTCATTACTATCATTGATCGCTAAGACATGTAAAGTCTGCAAACTCTCATTTGGCTGATTCGACCGACTATGTCCTACGTCTTCTCATTGTAAGAGGAGACTCGTGTCCAATATTCGAACGTAAAAATGGTTCTTGTAGTACTAAACTGGAGTCTAAATTTGTGCTCGATGCAAGACAATAGGCTCCAGCCTAATTATGTTGAAGATGATGGTACCTTTTTAAGTACCACCATAAATACCTTTCTGGCGAAAAGTGGATGTGTATTGCATTTATCTGCCTTATCTATTCAAGAATTGTTGGTGGATGTTACTTTTTTTTCTGTACACGAAACACTATCGAAACGAAGTCAAAATTTATGAACAAGATAACAAAGTAATATTTCAAGGTAAATTTACCGAAGCATTTTGAGAGCTGTTAAAATATTTTTGAGCCTTTATCATAGGCTGCGGGCACCTCCCCTGAGATTAACAACGTCCGAATGTTAAAGGCATCATGAACAGATCGATGCAAAAATATGCAGAAGGGAAATGTTTGTTTTCGAAATCTCGCACAAAACTTATTCATTGCGAAACAATGAAAGATAAATTTGATATTTTCTAGGAAATTTTCTAGAAAGTTTAAATTAAAATTAAAATTCTAATAGTGGTTCGGAGTCTGGAAATGTGCCCGATGCATGGCAATAGGCTCCCCACCTATTCCATAGTGGGACGTAAACGTAACCGGTGAAACGTGGGAATGTCATGCATTTCTCTGCCTACCCCTTCGGGGATTATAGACGTGAAGTTACGTTACTAATAAACATCCAAAGGCGATAAGGCCGCCTTTTGTACATTTTTATTTTTAAGGTTCTGTATCCTGTAACTATTTATTGGTTTACAATAAAGTATATTATTATTATTATTATTATCCAAAAAAAAACTTTTTATGGATGTTTATTAGTGGTGTATCCTACAAGCATCATTGGTGTAGATAATTAATGTTCTTCTGCTAATGTTCTTGACCTTTAATCGCCGGTCAGCTTCGACATCGTAAGCATTGAAACATTGGATATCGTAAGCATTGGTTCCAAATGACCTATATGTCAAAAATTAAGAAATGTTAAAGATTATCATTTATCTGTCAATATTTATGAATTTCAACATTTGTGAACTTATTAAAGTAAGTACAATAGCTGTGTATTAATTAAGGCAAAATATGTATTATCACTTATGTTCTTTAAATAATAACCTTTTTATACTGGTTGCTGTTTGTCTTTTTATTAAGACCACTCTCGTGATGTTATTGTCTTTGACATGGGCTGTTATTGCTTTTTGCTTTCTATATTTGACTATTTTGTAGAGACAGATGTTCTCTTGATTGCATATTTAATTATGTACATGAGACGTGTAGGTATTCCCACATGACTAGTGCTTTACATGTGGAATGCGTCCATGCACACATGAGAAGTGGAAATACCTGAACACGCATCACTTAAAATTAGCATTGGCCTCCACATTGTGGTCCACTTGGTGTCTTACGACCAAAATGGGCTTTTTGTGTTGGACTTATGAATACAGAAGGATCTGTCGTGTTTACTATAACATCTTACGCTGCATATTATTCGTATAAAAACTATATGATAATTAAAATACGAATAGCAAACACAGTTGACTTGAAATTACTAATTGTCAATTGAATGAACACGGGCTGCCACCAACTGGAACGTGCCAGCGGAATCTTAGGAAACCTCATCAGGTGAGTATTCCGTTCAATTGTTAAACGTTATATATGCAAATAAACATAACAATTCCATTTGACGATTTTCTTTGTTTGCGCTAACCCTAATGTAATCACATGTAGCCATTGCATGCTAATGTGGCATTGATTAGTTCGTGGCTGCACGGAATGACATAATACGACTATTATGTTACAATACAATTCATTGATACCGCGACTCTTATGGATTGCTTGAATATAATTTTATATTAATTTAAAAGTTACCACCGGAATTTTTAATAGTAACTTATTCTATTTTTTGACTATGTCACGTGAGTATGGATGTTGATTATCAATATTTATAAACCTAACCATCATTGTTTAAAATTCATATTAAACACACGTTTTCAAAAAAGAAATGCAATATTTCAACTCAAAATCAAGTACAATTTACGAATAGTATTATTCAATAAGCAGTCCCTAAATAATAAATGATTTGTATGATATTAATTAGTTATTAGCAATCGCGTAGTGATGTTTGTATGACTCACGCGCTTTTAGGGCTGTTAACAGTAAGCTTACTGTTACATATAGAGGTGGTTCTATGAAAGTATGGACCATACATTTTTCCTTGAAGCAACTCAAAACATTTCCTAGTCCCTTTTCATTATTTTAAAATTAAGTTACGGACGGTATCTGATGGACTTGACGGAATTGGAATGATATTTAAAGATATATTCAATATCATTGTATGTATATAATTCTTAATTAAAGTATCTTCGTACATTCGTACAATATACAGGAATCAATCCCATATAGCAATGCCAATAATGTTTATTATTACATATTTTATCGCATATCACAGTTCATTTTAAAACATTCCTTCATATAGGTATGTATAAAATGAATAGTAACAACTAATAGAAAACTTACGAAACGCTTACATATAAAGGTCCATTGAAACTTAAAAGTTCGAGATTTTAATAAATATTTGTATGATTTTTTTTATTTTTGAAGATAATACTACTAACTACTACTAACTAATTCATGTATTTGATATAATCTCGTCTCAGCCCTAACTTTGCGTACGACATACGGCTAGCCCGAGTCACACGCAAGGTCACAGTCAGACATCTGGGTGTGAATCAATTTTATAATATTCTAGTGATTTAAATATCAGTTTGTGAACATTTTGAGTTTTCTTTATAATATGACATGTTGGTAAAATATAGAGATATTTGGCACTTTGTGTTCTCAGTCTATCCCGTAAGAAACCTGACATGATGATATATAATAATAATATGGAAATATGCCGCACTTACATTACAAATATCTGTTTGAGAAGGTTAATGATGACAATATTAAAAATGCCCAAGTATACCTATTTGTCTGTGACGTGTTCGCGTTATAATAGCTAACTAAACAAATTTAATATGGTGATAGTTTTGAAGGTTTTCGAAAGTATATTTTATTTCTCAGAATATTATATTTTTAGAATTTAATATAATCAAATTATAAATTAATATAAACAAACATTGATAACGCAATAAAATATCGTTTTTTATCTTCGCAGATATTAAATGAATGGTGATAGGTCGTGTATAAGTTCCGGGTCAATTACCATACACGTAGATAACTCTCAATGGTAGATTTCTTGACCTTTGGTTTAGGATATATCGGACACCCCCCAACTGTGGCTAATTAAAAAAGTGTGTAACTTGCCTTAAAAGCTGTCCACTTATTGGGGGCTTATTTGGCAACGCCTGTTATACGGTAAGAATGATAACTTGCTCGCAGTAGCAGTCTGCTTACATGTTATAAATGCAATCAAATCCTGAAAATCTAATGCTACTAAAAACGGGCATCATTGCCTGTGTGCGTTCAGTATTATTATGATATTTTTATATTATCATGCGTTATATATTATTATGCGTTTTAAAAAGATACAATGATACAAAAACAACAAAAATTATACAAAACAATATTGACATATTATGTACCAGAAAAGACTTTATGATCTTAATTACACGATGAATTGAATCACGATTAAATTGTTTTATCAAAATTAATTACGTGTTTAAAAACAAGCGTTGCTAAATTGTCGAATGTTTATAATAAATTATTCAATGAATAACATCTCATATAATATCATATCGGTATAAACTTTACACACACACAAGGATAATATAGTACATTTATGTAGCAATAAAATATACTTAATGAAAATTTTGTTTTTGTAAATCGAAAGAGCTAGCTTATAGTCACAATAATGTAATTTTCGCGTACAATTTAACCTTCAAACAACTGTTAACCTTACCTTTTAAGAAAGAAATCCGTATGTCTATTAAATCCAAGGAACGTTCAATGTCAATTTTGTCAATTCCGATTCAATGTGCACTTCGACTACACAAACACATGATACTATTTTTAAAATGAATGAATAAATATCATCCCACATACACTCGCGAAGTGCACGAAAAAATCGAATAGCTCTAACCACGTAGACGTGATATCTATCTCAGCGTTGGCGCCGTACTGAATCAGTAACGTAACGTAGTTCAGCATTTACTACGCAATCTCGGGACATACAACCTTATAATCACTAGCAAATTTTAAATCATGTCACGTACGATGCCGGCAAAGTACCGATCTCCACTTGAGATCACGAAAAACAGCTTATGTACTTAGCAATGGATAAAAATCAAAATAAAAAATCGTTAGACGTGATACTTGTGGAAAATGTACGATCTTATGGAGTTATCTAAATGTTAACATAAGAAAACGAGTTAAAATTACTTACCCAATGACCTTTGGTCACTCAACTAATTTGCTAATTTGAAGTAATTCTGTTTAGGCCTGACGAGTCTAAACTTCGACACCGTGTTTACTTTACGTGGTTCTTGGACAACCTCTGTTAACAACTCAGCCCCTTTGTTTATTTATGTAAAATATTTTCTGACATTAGTGTTTTTTCACACTTTTTCATCAATATACAATTATCGTATAAATTTTCTCCTGCCATCTCGCTTATAATCTCCGAAGAGATGGCAGAGGAGTGTATTATTTTCCCACGATACACCAGTTAAGTTTACGTTCCACTATGGAATAGAATAGCCGTATACTGGGCACACTTCCGGACTTCGAGCCACGACTTGAAAATCTAAATTAAAATAATCCAGTAATTTCCGTTTTGAACCCAGGACCTCCTGATCGGCAGTTGCGCTTGCAAGCAACACGACCAACGAGGCAGTCCAGTCTCTCTTAATAAGAAATACATACATCTGATCTATTTATCATAGTGTTCTAAACTACACTTTGTTTTCTGTAGTCTTTACTTATACATCTTCTTATATTTAGGTTATGTTTACATACATACTTTTGTCTCGTCATCGTCTCACTACGAGTAGGTACATTCAGTCATTTTTAACCATTAATCTTCATTACTGTTCTAAGTTTCAGAAGGCTAGAGTATGAGAAATTTAAATGAAATGGGTAGGGAACAAAATATTTCTAATACCGGTTAAAAATACTTAAAAATGATTTTTCGGACACAAAAAATTATGTTGGGTTCCACGAGTAACCCGAGTGCACTTGTGAAGTTCGGATCTCGTCTTTAGAATTCTTTAGCAGGAATCGCAGATAAATAAGAGTTTCTTCATGAAGAAATTTTAACATAACTGTATTTATACTTTTACGTACAGAAATAAAAAAAAACAAACATACCGCCTGTATCTTCGCCAAGCGGTAGCAGAGAAGTGTAGTATACACCCACGTTTTATCAGTTACGTGCCAGTTCCACCATGAAATAGAGGGTAAGCCTTATGTCATACACCGAGCACAAATCCAGATTCCGAACTAATCTTGAGAATATCAACTTTGCTTGATCGAACCCAGGTTCGAACCCAGGACCTGCCGAGATAGACAATAATAATATAGTAAATATAGATAAACCACATACATTACATAAGCAATCCCATTTCGGCGCAAAAATTTTGATAAAAAAGTAAACCATCAGCACGCAGAGAAAGCTTTAGTCGTTTCGGCTTATTATTCTCAAACACAGGCATGACGAAAAAGAAAACAGAAAGTGAAAAAACAATGCCAAGAAAAATAGAGGTACCTACATACATACATACATATCTTCACGCCGGGTCCCTCACGGGGTAGGCAGAGAGCACTGAGTGCCAAATATC
>DWEJ01003279.1:0-10575 GCA_018245835.1 Mysoria sejanus stolli | reverse complement strand
GGATAGAGATATTTGGCACTCAGTGCTCTCTGCCTACCCCGTGAGGGACCCGGCGTGAAGATATGTATGTATGTATTTATGTAATTCTTATGTTGACTACATTAGTACCATCTTTTTACTTTTTACAAAAATGTTACTGCATGTTATATTATTATACTATGGGTAAGTCAGATTGACACGGAACCTGTTAACTTACACTTCAGATAACAAAAATATGGGCAGTTTTAATATTGAGATTCTTAAATAAAGAGTTGAAGTTGACTGAAGATTGCCAATGTACACTTGACCAATGTGGTGGAGACCCTTGTCTAACACAATAAAACAATGAACATATCACTGATTGTGATGCGCTAGTTGCTCCTTTAGATAGACCATCTGTAAGAATTAACATATATCTGAATAGATTCATTTTAGTTAGTGGATATTTAGTGGAGGAAGTGAGTTTTACAGCACATTTTTGACTAAACATAATTGTTACCTTAAAAGTTAAAATACCTCTCATCTATGCTCAAAAGTAACGTTATACTTTTGTAATTTATTGTGAAATAGTAGTGTATAATGTTTTGTAATTCTTAAAACTGAAGTTAATGAATTTTGATTATTACAATTTTATTAATAAGTCTTAGATATGTCTAATGATTTAATGACCAAATTAATGGAAAATCTTGATATTTTGTATAAAACTGTATTTGTTGGGATAACATGATTGATATATGTATATATATATTTCATATAGCATTAAGTCTATCACTGTTGCTAAGATTATCACTGTAATTTACTGAAGTATCACTATATTGATCACCTTATTGGTCAAATGGTTGGATGTGTAATTGCTGCTGCTGATCGAGAGGCTCAAGTCCCACATACTATTCTGGATTTTTCTGGAGTCTGGTTTTGTGCTTGATGTACACCAGTATACTCACCCCCTATTTTATAGTGGGACATAAACATAACAGGCAAAGCAAGGGAGTGTACTCCTCTGCCTATCTCTTTGGGAATAACAATCATGATGTTACAATATATTTTCGAATGTAATTTTTAAATCATTTTTGATGCTTAAAGGCCAATTTATTTTTTTTAATGTTGACTTGTAAGTTTCCTTCAGTATTTCATTACAACTTAAAAATAGGCATTGACATGCTGTTATTATGATAAATTAAGTTCTTGTTTTTGTAGTAATAATAATTTTTTCATTAATGTTATTTAGAGATACCAAAAGAAAAGTGAAAAAAGGAAAATTGAAACGAAATTCCAGTTCATCATCAGATGGAGATATGCCTAAAAGGAAATTAATGAAAAATGATTCCCTGAAAAGAGATAAGAGTGAAAATAAAAAAGCAGGTGTAAAAAAAGATGACAGATTAATAAAAAAAAATGAATTAAACAAGAAGAAAACACTTGCAAAAGCAACTTCTCTTGGCAAAAAATCATTATCACCAGGTAAAAAGTCAGGTGGCACACCCCCCATAACATCTAAAAGTATTGCCACAAAGACTTCAACAAAACATGGGAAATCTCCACAAAGGAGACCAAGAAGTGTTTCACCACATTCAGCTCGGGATAGAGATAAAGATAAAGATCGCGTTAAGGACAAAGAAAAGGATCGTGACAAAGAAAGAGACCGCACAAGAGGACGCAGCAGATCCCCTGCTAAGAAAGCGAGATCGAGGTCTCCTAGACGACATGGGTCTAGCTCAAAGGACCCGAGGAGAAAAGACAGTTCTGAAAGGAGTAGACCTGTTTCGCCGAAAAAACAAGTAAGAAGAGATGCGAGCATTGATCGACATCGTAAAAGATCAGCAAGTAGAGATCGTGATAGAGGAAGGGATCATAAAGACAGATCAATAGAAAAACGAAAGGATGAAAAGGACAGACACGATAGAAAGGATAGAGGTCGAGATAGGAACAAAGATGGAAAAAGAGAAGAGATTAAGAGAAGGGGTCGCGATCGGGGCTTAGGCGGTCGCGGGGGCTCCGATAAAGGTTTAGAGAAACCTAATAAACCAATGGAGAGACTATTACCGCGTCCAGAAGAGAGACTTGCAGCTCTCGCGGCTATTTCTAATAGAGCTCTAGAAAGTGACAAAATTTCAACAAATTCTAAAGATAGGCAAGACACTCATTCTGAAAGGGGCGGTCGTAATCTTGATCGACTTGAGCGAGATAGATCTTCCAAAAGGGAAAGAATGGATAGTTTGGACAGAGAACCGGGTGATTATGATATGGGTATAGATCGTCAATATGAACATGGACATAATATGGAACATTATGATCGCTTGGATGACCGTTATGACGGTGTTTCGAGAGATGACGATAGGTCCCCTGGTTACATGCAGGGCAGAGAGCGACATTATGACCCAGGATATGATCATAGAGGTGGCTATCATGAAGACGATGACAGAATGTATGTTGAGAGTATGGGAGATCATCGAGGTGTTGATATGGGTAATTTAAATTTTGCTATTTACTCAACCTTGATATTACAATATCTTAAGGGCTTTTTTCAGGTATTTAATAAATTTCTTTTTAAGGCTATGATGATCGTCGTCCTCATCGTGATCGCTCATGGGAGGGTCGTTGTGGTTCAATAGAGCGTGAGCGTGGCTATATGCACCCCCATAAAGAATGGGATAATGAAGATTATCGTGGTTCGGGGGACTGGGGAAGAGAGAGACATTGGCAAATGCATGATCCTCAGGTATGGTGTAGAAAGTTAACATACATATTACATATGAAAACAAGTTTTAAGATAAGAACTTCTGGAACTTGACAAATTGCATAACTAACAATAAAAAGCTCAAATTGCCTCTTGTCTGTCATAGTTTAAACAATAAAAGAAGAAGAGGTATAAAACTAAGTTAAGTCGTTAATTTTTCATCTTAAACCTAATTAGGTTATTATATGTATGTAGTAATTAGAAAAATGATTTATTCAAACCTGGATTGACTTATGAATTTAATTAGGAAAGGCTAAAATCAGTTCTCAATCATTTGCATCAATTGTAAAATGAGTTAATACATTCCATTTTAATTTTCTTATTTTACTTCTTGCTTTAGGTGAGTTTATATTTTCAAACTTTGTACAAGAATGAACCAATTGACTACCGCAAAGAAAACTATCAAACACCCTGTTTAATCCTATCCCATATTTTCCTTGGCTGTCCTTATGGTATGATATGCTTCAATATTTTGATTTCTCACGCAATGTTTGAAGATCATATTATTGTTATAGTATGATTTATTTCAGATGAACGAGTGGGGTGATAAAGATCCAGACTTGGAAGGTTGGCATCATCGAGGGCATCAACCTCGTGGCCGAATACATGGTAATTATTTAATTTAGAATAAAATATTTTATAAAAAAAATTATAGTAACTTTATAAAAACATTGTATTTTCAGATGATTATGGTCGCAGCGGAAGAATGGACCATATTAGAAATGAAAATAATAAACGTCGTGCACCAAGGATTGAGCCAGAACCAAGCCCTAAAGAACCGATTCCTCCTCCTCAAACAGTTATTGCGCCACTTGAAGAGATAGATGCAGATGATAAGCCAATACCAGATGATCTTAGCGAAATAAGTGATGATCCTGATGATATTCTAGAAAGAGAAGATGTAAGTTTTACTACACATTGAAATTAGTCAAATATTACAACATTTATTTTTCTTTTAAATACTGACCAGACTTATTAACATAGTTTCAGCAAAAATAGTTGTCAATTGGTACTAGGAACATGTTGAAGGTAAGGAACATGTTGGTTTGCAACTGAAGATTTGAATGAACAATTTTTTGATGCAATCAAAACCACATATACAAGAGACTCTAGTCTACTTAAGAAATCCATTTTTGGATAGTAGAAATGAGTTGTATTACAAGCTTATAACATGCATGAGTTTAAATTATATTAATTTACTGAAATATCAAAATCACATCTCATTGCATCTTTAATAACTTATCCATTTTATATGTGGCAATTGTATCCGGGAAGTTAGAAAATTAGGAAATGTGGATTGATAGTAATTAGTGCTAAGCACTTTTACACACACAGTCCATTTATTATGTATACTGATAACAAAATAGGGCTATAAATATGAATCTGCATATTCTTAATTTTACGGTATATGTTAATGACGAATGAAAATGTTTATGGAATATTGTTTTGCTGTCATTTATAAGTAAATAAACTTTTTATATTTAGATGATGGAACAAAACGCAGATGAAGACAGCCAACCAGGTCAATCTACTGAAGAAACTACCAAGCCCGAGGTTGTAGAAAAGGACTCTGCGCAGGTGATTTGAATAAAGTATATTAAACAAACAGTGTGAAATAAAGAGAGGTTATATAAATAATATTGTTATTTATTTTCAGGACACCAGTGGTACTGGTGAAGATAAAGAGATGCAAGAGAGCAAGGATGATGAAGATGTTGCTAATTTAGACTTTGAAGAAATATCTGATGGAGAATTAGAAGAGGAACGAACTAGAGGTATATAATAGTAAAATTAAAAAATGTGCAATGGAGTCATCAATGATATAGTTTTTTTTATTTATTCAATTATCTAAAAACAAAGAGATGTGTGTGTTGTTCAATCAAATTAATGACAAATTATTTCAGCTGGACTTGGAGACGCATTAGGCGTGGATTGGGCTAGTTTAGTAGCAGATGTGAGGCGTCGGGAACAAACTGACTCTACTGGCGACGCCCGAGACCGCTGGCGACCTGAAAGAGTGTTGGCCCGTCTGGGTTTGTCTCTAGATATGGCTGGTAAAGAGACAGTTCAAGACATACTTTGTAAAAATGTGGAGACTTCTAAAAATGACATATCTATACTACAGACTGATGAAGACAAATCAGTGTTGACCAATGGTAAATGTGATGAAGATAAACATGAGCAAAAATCTCCAGTTCCACCAAATGTGAATGATTTGCATCCAGTGGCAGCTATTCAGGTAACACGTTGCAGCTGTGATAGTTTAATTTTTTTTTATATAAGTTATCACTGACATGCACTTAATTGTTTCTGATTTATTGTAGGTGGCTATTGACAAGAGGAAGCGTCAGCGAGCAGTCTTATTTGGGTCCGGCTGTGAAATTACTAGGGGTTTAAGCGCAAGGCGAGATTTGGCATTGCGACGATACTTATGTAATCTACCACAGTCTGAAAGGAGTGGGCAGAGTCGTGTGGCTCCACAGTCGTCACTGTTCCATGCTGCTCGAGCATTGCTAATGCAACCACCTGTGTCAGTCTAAAGAATACAAAATTACATTATACAGGATGCTCCAAAAAGAATGGTCAAGCCTGAAACCTCTCATAGCAGAGCTATTGAGGACTCATAATAAAATACAAAAAAATCTCATGTAATACCCAAGTTATGAATTTATTTTTAAATAGCGATTTTCCTTATACTCTCTCATGTTAATGTGTACCACTGCTAGAAGTTAAGGAAATTCGTCGGGTTTTCGGTGTTGTAATATTCTTCATACATTGTAGAATAGATGTGGAACAAAACATATGAGAAGGTATTGTACATTTTTGGGAAAAAATCGTAAATTTTAATTTTTATTACGAAATGTGGTTATAATTATTTTTTGTACAAGTTGTACCACACCTGGTGAAAAAAAAATGATGAAAGAATAAGTGGCCAATTCATTTAAAAAATGCCTATTTAATACAGATTTTAAAATGGTATTAATACATTGCTTTTATATCTGGTGTAAATACTAGGTAATGCTATTAATGTCTAAAAGGAGTAAATTCAACTTAAACCTAGATTTCATAAATTTTTTCATCAATTTTTCAATTTTTCCCAAAAACGTATAACACCTACTCATATGATTTTTTCCATATCTATTGTACAGTGTATGAATAATATTACAACGCCGAAAACCCGACGAATTTCTTTAATTTCCTGCAGTGGTACACATAAACATGAGAGAGTATAAGAAAAATAGCTATTTTAAAAAAAATATATAATTTAGGTATTACAAGGGATTTTTTTTTAGATTTTATTATGAGTAAATCAATAGCTCTGCTACTCATAGCAGGTAGGAGGTTTCAAGGTTGAACATTCTTTTTGGGGCACTCTGTATATTCATACAAACAGACACAAAAGCTGTAATAGGAGGATGACATAAAGAAATTATATGAGCCTTAGGATAGTAGTAGATTATTAGAAATTAATATTGTATAACACTGCATAAATGATTATAAATGCACTTTCACTTGGTTATTGTTATATTGTTTTAGACAAACATGATATATTGTTTTGTTATGTAATGCCTGATTCTCATAAAAGAAAATTGTCCTAAGGACTTATTCTACAATGGTCATTTAGTGTTTACAGGATAATATTTTTTTTTGAAAGAAATTAATTTTATTTTCATTGATAAGAATATTATATAGCAAAACACAAAAAAATAGTGTTCATCACTAACAAAACTCCAGTGACAAATGTCAATGTCACAGCTGTTAATGCTTTTCCAGTTTGAATACATTTATAGGGATTGGGCAATATACATAATTAAATATATATCATTTTATAATACATTTCTGTTGAGTTGATTATTTAAATTCACAGTTACATATTAATGGAGAACAATTTGTGTTTCATCAAAATGATTACTCAATATTCAATATGATTTATAGATAATTTTGTAATAAAAATTAAATTACTTTTTTTAAATCTTTCTTTACTTGCACTATTTTTAACAATTTTCATTGCATAAGTGTTTTTGAATTGTTCAAATTAGTAGATCTTATTTGATAGTAAAAAGGAAACATCAGCACCAACTGGATATTCAGCTTTGCATTTGCTTCTAGAAAAGAATGAGAATGTTAATGGATAAGTTTATTACACAGATGTATTTAGATGAAATTGGTTTACTTACTTTTGAAACAAAACTGCTCCAGCAACACCTTTTAATGTTAAAGTGTCACCATCAACATGTAAAATACAGCCTTCTCTTAAACCCAAAACATCATTTGTGTGAGGCATTTCCAGATATTCAGAAATTCTTTGGTCTCTGGTTTCTCCTTTATGTGTTTCACTTTCAATGTAATCAATATAATGGGGATTTATGTTGAATGGTACTATACCAATAGCATCGAAGGATGGTGGATAAGTTATAGGCATATCATTTGTGGTATGAATACTTTTTGTCGCCACATTTGTTCCTGCACTACTTCCAATGTATAACAAGTCGCCTGAGTTGACTCTGTCTCTTATTAAATTCACTAGATTGTTAGCATACAGTCGGCTTAGAAGCACAAAAGTGTTACCGCCTCCTACAAAAATTGCCTTAGCTGATTTTACAGCATTTGCTGTTTCACGATAAGTATGAAGACCAATTACTGATATGCCCCAATGGCATATGATTTCTTTTATCTTAGCAGTATAGCCATCAAAATCATTTTGAGCATATGGCACAAATACAAGTTCGTTGACATTCTTTCTGTGAAATGTTTTACATTTGTGAAGATTATTGCTATTTTCAATACTGTTGTAATTGCTATATTTAGTACTTACTTTTTTAGAAATGCGAGTATTTCTTCCTTTGCAAATTCCAACATAGAATAACCGTGACAATTTGAGGAAGACAGCAACAAAGCTTGCTTATGCTGAGTTTCCATTTTTTTAGTCAAATTTATATTGGTTAGAATAAAGCTACGTTTCAAATACTTTGTTGGTAAATTAGTCAATAACTTAATAGTATACCGCATTAAAGCGATTATTATACCCACTCTCTTTAGTTACATAATTGCTTTTGATAACAAATGTGTTCGTTATCAGTAATATCCCCTATTTTATTTTTAATTTCTATACGCATACACAATCATACGTGGCCATATGACAGATGTTAGTTTTGATAACTTTGACACTGACAATAGGTAGTTTTTTTCATCGTTATGACACTACGTATTTTGCGCATAGTCGATGTCTAAATGTCTCCCAACCTTGTGGCCAGTGTGGTATGGTTACAATCTATTATGTGTTTTTTACATGTTCAATGACGGTTACTATAGGAGCCATATGTTTAATAGTGGATCGAGAAAGGCTGATATTTTTTTATATTTTTCTATTATTTTAAAACTATATTGCCAAGACAATAGAAAGTGATCTTAAGTTCGGGAGTCAATCTGTCTAAGGGTCCAAGGTCAGCTAACTACGCACGTGTCTATGACTAACCACACAGAACAAATGACTTTTGGTTTTGAGGTTTGCTACATAATCAAGTTACTTATAATACCGTTAAATTGGCAATTAACAATGACGAATGTTGAAGTTTATTAAAAGGTACCTACTTATTAACTTCAATTTTAACACATGCATTGGTAGAAAGTATTCATTCTTCATAATTTTTTGGTTATTATTCTATTTATCGTAGGTTTTTATCTATTTTTAATTGGTCTTTATCGTGTTGGTATTTAAAAAAAAGACAGTTCAATATAAAACTAAAAGAGTTTTAATGTTTATTTAATATTATATTAACTTAACATGATATCAGGGAAATAAAGGTTTATTAACTAGGATGTAAAACGGGCTTTACGCTGTTTACTTTTAGGCACAAACACATTTATTACGATACGCAATTAGGTTGAAACACAAGTATCCGATGTATCAAGAATGTAAAATCTTTCTTCTTGGGGTTTCTCACAGCCTGGTCCGAGGTATTTTTGTCTTAATTCAAGGTCTGGTGGGGCCGAGATGTCACCTTGAAGGATGCTATACGCTTGTTCTATGGTACACTCGATTTCTGACTTTAGACCCTGCAATCAGAACATATATGCTTTTTGTTAATAATTTACAAGATTATTGTTTCTTTAACATACCTAAATGCGTATGAGTGTAACAGTAAATACAATACAATTTTAAAAGAAATAAAATAACTCTACAGCAAATAAAATAATTCTGTAACAAAGGAAATAAATTCAATAATTCAGTAACAAAAAGAAATAATTTTACGAAGAAGAAAGTTAATGGACCTTATAACAAAGAAAATAACCGCTTTAACACAGTAAATCGGTAACAAACTAAATCGGTAACAAACAAAAATACTTCTATAACAAAGAAAAGTATTTGAGCTCATTCCAGCTCCAAAACATGTTCTTTTCATATAAAATTTTTCATTAGTCATTTTCATGTCATTATTTTTCTATTTTCGAATCAAACAAATGAATATTGATTTAAGCTGCAATTGACTTTTGTTTACAATTATTTACAGTGTCATTGAACTATCATTTATTGGAGTGCGTTAATGGTGCTCTTTACTCAGCCGCCCACGCAGTCGTTTGGACCTAATTTTAGCGATTTTTTTATGTGAAAATATGCGTTGTAGCTTTTATAGATCTACAAGTAGTTGTAAGCGATGTAGCAATCGTTTTCGGTGAGGTCATCAATTGTATAAGTATTGTTTTGATATCCTCCTAGATTTATGTTATCCTTGTGTACAAATAAATAAATTTATGCTGTCTATTTTTTTTATATATTTATAATATCTATTTGCGAACATACTCAGACCCAGGCCAATTAGTATGGTTAAAGGATGGATTTATAGTATTATTTAATCTATAGATAACAATTATACATATGACAAAGTAACATGATAGAATTATATTATGAAGCTTTTAGAATATTTCTTTATGTATCATGGACAATAAATATGGAAGAAAGAACGCTAAATATGAATCTGTATCCGGTCCCGGCAGGGCAGTAGTTTGAACGAAGAATGCAACTTTACAATTGATTCGGTCATCTTTACATGACATGGTTTAACTAAGCGTTTCATTGTTTTAATTTTGGTTAATAAATTTCATTAATGAAGCAGATAAAAGTAGCGTTAGATGCCCTGCAACTAGACGGAGTGACATATACGCAAAGCGGCCGGCATTGGTTAGAAACAAAGAGCTGAAGATGGGTATTTCCAACTTTGGACAGTAATGAGCTAATGATCAGGTAAAAATCAGACAGGTATATTGAATAGTACACCTCATATAGGTCCGGCGAACGCCTGGCGCGTTCTGCCAGCGCGGCATGCAGGTGATAGAGGAGCAGGCCGCGGAGGTGCGCGTCGCCCACGCCCAGGGCTGCCAGCGTGCGCAACGTGCTGCGGCAGAGGCTCTCTTTCAGCGCCAGCCGCGACTCCTGGAGCTCTGCAAGTTTGGTACAGCGGGGTAAATCGACATATGGAACATACTTATTTTAATAGTCCAGTCATATAAGTTTTATCTGTGGACAAATTCCTATGAAGCTGAATTTTGGTATACACCTTCATTATGGCGTTTTAATGAAGATGTGAAAAATCCACTTTGATATCGTGTCGGCTAGAAAAGTTATAAGGGCCAAAAGGTCACGAAAATCAGTTTTTCGCGAATATCTCGCGACCTATGGCTCGGAGGTCAATAAAGGTCGTTATAAAAATTATTCCTCATACGATTATCTATAAAAACTTTCTCTTGCATTTTTTTGTAAAGTCAACCGTTTTAAAACTAGAGCGCTGAAAAAGTTTCACATGTACCTCATTAAACATACGAAAATAATGAAGTACCTGAAATGAGTAATATTATAGTTG
>DWEJ01003278.1:0-10577 GCA_018245835.1 Mysoria sejanus stolli | reverse complement strand
TGTTCATAGGCGACGGTGACCACTTACCATCAGGTGGCCCGTCTGCCTGTTTGTCAGGCTAAATATAAAAAAAAAAAGGATAGAGATATTTGGCACTACGTGCTCTCTACCTACCCCGTGAGGAACCCGGCGTGAATATATGTATGTATATATGCTTTGATTACTGTTAATTTAATTTAATAGACTCTTTCAAAACCATGACTCCTTATGATAAAGGGAGTCTTAATAAAACACTTAAGTTACAGCGCGAGTTCTCAATTTTTTTGTACACAAACTCCAACTTTATTACCAGCTAAACAAATTTTGAAAGCTTCCGGCGTCTCCTTGGGAATGTCCTCGTGTTCCTCTCGCGCTAAGCAACTCGAGTTCGTCTCGAGTCAAGTAGGTCCCAGACATCGCTCGCTTTGTTACGCTCGGCAGCTTGCGGTCACTCGCTGCCGTCGTATCCGGAGTCACATAAATCTGACTCTCCAACCTGACCGCGCTCCACTAACAACAAAGCTACAGATTACGTACTCACAGTATTTTCTTATAAACAACATTAATTCAGTATTGTCTCTGAGAGTATCTTTTTACAATTAAATTATGCACTTCTTCGTCGAGTCGACAGCTGATCATGTGCGATCGGCCATCGTGGTGAAAGGATTAGTCGCAATGGCCAGGGTGCGCCGGGCAGTATGTGTGTAAATAATAAGACAGTCGTAGCTCGTGGAGGCTCTTTCATGCACCCCAATTAAATGCTAACTGTGGTACGTAAATTAATCATGTACTCACGAAAGGCTTAATAAATAAATTCATTTTAAGAAAGTCGCCCTTATCCCATCTATGCTAATTTCCATTTTTAAATAGTACCAAACCATGCAACTTACACTTACTACTTACTTCACCTGTAAGGTATGTCTCTGTCACTGACATTGCCGTATTACTAATGTTGCCGTGTCACTAACGTTGCCGTGTCACTAACGTTGCCGTGTCACTAACAGTGTCACTTGCCTTAGAACTATTCTGAAACGGTATTCAAATGGACTATTGAAAAATCGATTCAATATTTTTAAACTGCAACATGTTTCCTTTATTTTTTAAGACAAATAGTCCTAACAGTATGGTATCATTTCAAAATGTACAAGGGTCAGTATTTTTCGGAATTTTTACAATTATCGTACCTCGATTATTAATATCGGTACTTTTGGTGGGATAACTTTCAAAACATTACAAAATAGCACATTTAGGTGGAAAGTCCAGGATTGTCACTATTGCACAGTACCATTTCCCTCATTTTTTGTTTCAGGAAATTTCACTTTGTATTTTTCATTTATGTGCAAATTACTCGGGGTGCTGCCGGCGACTTTAGTTAAAAAATATTTTCCTTTTCCAGATCTAATTTTTGAAGTAGGTACGTACGTAAATAAGATTTCTGCTGGGGGGATGATAATTTCCTCTTGGCAATTTTGTGTAATATGTTGTTTAATCTGTTAAGGTTAAACAATAATTTTCTGCTGTAAAAGAGCGGAGTGTGAATTCGCCATTATTTATATTCAAATTCGCAAGAGTATTCACAGCGGATCTTCTACTTGGCTAAGCAGGGATCTAGTGCAGTAAAACCTGATGTTCCTCTCCTCCTCTCCTCTGTACGTATTACTGACAATACGGATGTATTTAGGTACCATGAATTTAGCCTCAAATTTAGGACAACTTGGTTATACACAAGAGGGGAAGATGCTTTAGTTACCCTCTAAGACGCGAAATCCCTCGTGAAAAATCGCCAATTAAGTTAACCTATCTGATTATTATCCATTCGCATTCAATTTATACAAGTATACAACTTCGTCGTATACAAGTAGATACATACAGAGTCTACAGTACTGACAAAGCCGTAGTTAGAAGACATTATGATGAAACCCTATACTATCTGTCAATGCATGCGGGATTCTTATCGTTTTATTATTCCACATATCGATGGTCCCTACGTACAAAACGACATGTCAAAAATCGAGGTTTACAGAAGAGCATCATTTACATTCAAAACCTTACTTATTCTCTTATATGATTTGAATATTAAGTTAAATAATATATATTTAACTTAATATACAAGTCGTATAAGAGAATAAGTAAAGTTTTAAGTATAAATTACGCTGTTCTGTAAACCTCGATTTTTGACATGTCGTTTTGTACGTAGGGACCGTCGATATATGGATTTTCTTTTGTTATACCTACAAGACTTCAATTTTTTCTGACCGATTCGACCGCCGCGTTAGTTGAGTGGTGGCGGACGCGACTGCGGATCAAGAGCTCTTCGATTCATATCTTGGATCGAGTAAAATTGTTTTTTTTTTCAAACAAGAATTTCTAACTAAAATGTCTAGTAGTACCTCGGAATCAACCGGTAAAAAGTTTAAGTGCAATACACACGTCTGCCTACCTCTTCGGGGATCACAGGCGTGATATTACGTTCTAAATTGGTCTACGGTATAATAAAACCTTTTTGCATTAACTTTATACAAAAAGATGGTTAGAGTGGAATTAAGTTGATCGGCGAAAACTCCCCATACATGATTACTATACAGGAATTCATTCCGTTGATCCACGTTAATGTAGGAAGGGTCAAAAGTGATGACAGACGCACGGAACTGAACAGATCGTGGAGCCCGAATTCATTAGCATAAAATTAGGTCATAGTATTATAATTATACATTCTTATTAAACTTACATCGCATTGAAACATGTAGAATTTTTACATAACAAGCAATTCTAGACTTATCGTCCAGAATAAAGTTTAATTCCTTTTTAATTAAAAGTGTACGTTGACTCCAGGGAAATAAGCCGGAGGTGTAACTCTGCTTTGTCAATTTATATAAATTAAATGCGTATTACGTTAATTATTCACTTAGTATAAAAAGTAAACGTTTGTGGCAGTTTTATTTTTTCACATTAATGTTTGTTGACATTTGTGCCATTTTAGTGCGAGCCTAAAATACTTTTTAATAATTTTCTATCCCTTTTAATAGCGCGTCGTTGCATACATACGAGTATGTTGAGACTGGTGTTGGTACGTAAAAACGTTAGCTTGTGGCTTAAACTCAATATTCTATTTCAGCGCGCACGTGTTCTGTAATACGAAAAGAACAGAGTTTAAAGTCCAATAACACCCCCACCTCCTCTACATAATTCTCCCCCTATAGGCGAAGTATACAAAAGAACCGGTTATTATTTCAATCACTGGACTTGTTATCATGGTCCAATTGAAGCACACATTTGGTTAATGAATGTGTTTTTCGCAGACGTAAATGGCTGGGACAAATGTCTCCTTTATAGAGGAATATATATGATGACTCTATTTAATGGAGAAGAGGCGAAAAAAGTCGTGAAGTTTATTATATACGAACCGACTTAACTCACGTAGGATTTCTCGAAATGGCCTGACAATTTTCGGACCTATACGGAAGTCCTTCGCCTAGCTTCGCCGCGGATACATAGACATATATAAACACTCAGGTAAAATTTAATATTTATACTTGTATTATACTCCAAAAAACTCAGTAATATCACCTAGTGGAGCGTCTTCTATCGGCCTAGACCTGACCGGCTCGCATGGAATCAGTCAATGATCCCTGTATTTATTTACATGTAATTAGGCGGGCGTGATCGACGGCGGACGCACGCGTGGAGGTAAACAATCCATTACATCGCTGTCGAGCCTCGCTAAGGGTGTGTTCACTCCGAGTGTGGCACATAATAAAAATATATTTTCGATACATAGATAACATAGGTCACGACAAGTCTCTAAGGATCAAGATATTTGGTACTTGCTAATCTCCGCCTAACTTCCTCACGTAAGGCATCTGACGTAACGATATATTAAAAAAACAATAATGATATAGTAAGATTGATTAATCATTTATCGGCTTCAGACAAATAAGTAATTACGTTTATACATTGTTTAAATAACAATTTTATTTTGATTGTTGCGTTTAAAATAAATAAAATAATGTAATAGTTAAGTAATTCAAGGGCTATAAGATTTTATTCTGATAGCCAATTCCAATTTTTAGCGAAGAAGCAGTTTCTTATTTGAAATAATATGCAATATGTAAAGTTGAATTACGCTCAACCCAGTCAATAATTGAATAGTGGCAGAATTTAGAAGTGATTTTATGCTTTCTAGAACATTTCAAACGAAAGATCCTCGTAGTTATCGATAGATAGGTTCGTTTAGGTTTAAATGTAGCTTAGAAACATTCACCGAGAGACTGTCTAATGACCCGTATCCGCTAGCCGCATTGGAGCAGTGTCTGGATCGCATGTGGTTACGCACAAAACATGTTAATAATACCTCAAAATATTACAACATCCTTTATATCAAAAATAATTATATTATTGTTCAACGCTCAAATAAATCGCATAACACGGCCGGTCTATTACGGTAGCCAAAACATCTCTATAAGTTAGTGTGATCGTTGTTTACATTGGTAAGTGGTGTATGTACAATTGTCAAGAAAACAATCTTTATTATCCATGACACACGAGTAAAATAAGGCTAATACAGCTATTTAGGTACCCTACTTAGGCGAGTGGCGCGGTCAAGGCCTTGCTAAATGGCTATAGAAGACGTTATAATTTTGTCATAATAACGTTCTATTATGCCGCTATCAAAGTAAATACGTCGTTATTTTGTACTATCATGCTGTGGTGTAAAATGTTAAACGTCTGGTCAGAGATAACTAACCGCGTGTGTCGTGTAAGGGAGTCGGCGAATCTGGCCGCGTACGTCGAATTTTATGTTTTCCTATTCCATAAAAGTTACTTGTACCTATCTTCTCCGTTTTGAGATAATAAGAATTTCTATAGAAAAAATCAGCCCCCATTTTTAGCCGTTACGATTTTACCTTCTAACGATATGGTTCTATAAATTAACCACAAACACGTTAGCAATTATTCGCGGTTGTAACTTGGAAATTGATGGATTTCGATAGCATCTTTCACCTCTAATTTTAGGAAATGAATTTCAATTTGTCAAGTTTTTCAGGGGATGAAGTGAACTCATTAATTTAGTTTCATTTTTCTGACTTCAAGAATGATAATAAATTAATCAATTAGATTATCCATTTCATAAAATAGCTAAGTAAGTACGTTACACTATCACAGAATTCACTTAAGTTGGGATAGTGCACAATCCTTAATCTTTATTAAGCCGTTCATTGTTTGTAAGCCGATCGACAAGCTATAGAATATCCTACATCGCCAACTTATCAAATCACTTGCTTAACAAATCTAATTTTGATGGATCCAACTCACGACCACGTTTCATTATAACATGCGCGCAAACTGGACTATAGTAGATTAAATTTTAAATTTAAAAACGTCTATTTTAGACCGTACAAAAGCCCATACATTTTAAACTTCCTTAAAGTAGGTGCAGTGAATAGAAAAGCGAGTGTGCTCGCGGCTTAAACCGGCTCATGCACACAGCGTTCCAATATGGCGGCAAACAGTGAAATTTAGACCAGTTCGGTGTCCTCTAATATCAATACCCTGGCAGTGATTTTTATACATTCCACGTGCACGGACGAAATTATTGATTTTCAGCTACGCCATAATATAAACTTATAGTGTTGTTTTTCGAATCCAAACATAAAACAAACCACCACATAAAAAAAAGTTTGTACAAAATGGATTTATTTTTTACTCTGAGTACAAATGTGCACATAAAAATATGTTTCTACGGTATCCTAACCAATAAGTGTTCTAATTTAAGCACATTAAAGCAAACAGGAGACTAGTTAAAACACATTTCACGAACACGACAAAAGCAAAGCCCGCAACGAATAGCTCCGGCGCTAATGTTACTGGCGAAACGTTGTGTGGAAAAATATTTGTCTCCATTCCAAAGAATCTAAAGCGTTGTCAAATAAACAGCGCGAGGAGTACACAACAATGGGAAACGTTAGCATAATAACATTAACAGTGGCCCGCGTGAGAGCACAAAGCAGACCACAGCACTGTAATCCATTCAATATACAACTTGTACTCTTATCTCGCCGCGTAGAGCCGCGCCAATCTGTTACCAATATTTAGGTAAAATATAAATTCTCAACCAATTTATTCAAATGTGAACACTATTTCCACTACACTGAGTCCACATTCGATTCGGTCGGCCGAAATTTTACAACGTTTCGTCGCGGCTAATCCTCATGATATTGGAAGGCCCAACGTTGCATTCAGTGAGCTGCACAAAATTTTCTATAAGGATAAAAGCAAACAAGATAGCCATCGAACTAATGTTGCGAACGGTACTATACATTCCACCGTATTACACCAACTTGGCGACATTGATTTTGCTCTAGCCACGACGGGATCGAATTGAAAATTGAATTATACATTTTTGATATTTGTCTGAACTATTGTTGTCTGACGCTGACCGTGTACAATTTGAGGATTCGATTCAATATTTGTTTTATCAGCCGCGGTTTTATCTGGCATTGAAATGTTTTATATGTTTCCGTCCGAGTGAAATGTTTTCCAATAAAATTATATCATTTTCGAAATTTAAGATAACATCAAATGTAACGCACATTAATTTACTTTTATTGTCATATGGTAGTTACGTATAGGAGGTTACAAAATCCAAGGTGTTTTTCTTGTACCACATTGGCAGTATAATATGTTCACCAAATGAAAAATAATAATAATATCATTTCATAATACGTCTCCGAAAACGGCGGGCGTGTATGAAGAAAGTTTCCAATGTCTATTCCAATGTCTATATGTTCCAACATCAGGTCTAGAAGCCTAAATACATTTGGTACTAATCCGCAAAGTGATGACATAATAATAATAAATTAAATAATACACTTTTTTTTCTACCAGAGACTAGGCCTTACTCATTAAGCGAACTTTTCAGAAATCAACTCCGCTTGTGCCAAGCGCATAAATCCCACAGAACATTCATGATGTAAAACCTTAAAAAAAACACCATAGCTTCACAAATTCGTAAGTAGGTACGAACGGCAATACAGCGACCGCGTTGCTCGGAAAACTACGAAACGTTAAAATGCTTCCGTTTTTGGCGTCCTCTCAAGTTAGTTAATGCTTCCAAAACAACGCTGGGAACACGCTGATATGTATTTGCGGCGTAAAGTTTGGACAATGCTTGCAATGAGCCTTTTATTACTATCCTTGTTAGTAACAAGATTTTGTATTTTTTATAAAACACCCCCTCAACTAATATGTCGGAAACGTTTAGATCTAATTTCTGTATTCAAACTATTATTTAGCTTGTATCATAAACAATATTGTTATAGAATGTTATTTTTTTTTTAAATAACTTGTCAACTTACACAACTGTAAAGAAACGTTTTGTTGGTATCTTTATGTTGGTATTTGACAAATATTCCTTCTTACCTTGTTTTCCTGGTTTTTGTTCTATCCCTCATTCCACTCTCATCTTTTTTATACTTTTTTTTTCTCCGTTTATCTATTATTCCTTTTTCTGTACCTTGCAATCCCGGAACGTTACTTCGTTGTCCATTCCTATCGTAATACAGTCGCAAGTTGGTATCGTGACCTGGTTTCTGTCGCAGTTTTGCAGGTTGTCGCACCATTCGCAAATGAAACCAATTAGTTACAAACACGCCAGCTTACGCCGGACGCCGCGGCCTCTTTAGCCCAGTGGCGGGCAACATGACCGCGTTTAATATATTATCTCTGTTGAACAAAAACACTACGTACTGTTCTCATTCTGCAATATTGTAGTATCATATGCTTCCGAAACATTGAGTTTCGTTGTGGCGTGCCGCATTTAATGTACAAAGAATGTAAAATATATGACGCGTTGTTGTTTATAACTACCCGTCTCAAACACTTTAGCAAATGTATAATTTATAGCTTAAAAACAATATGATAGACAATATTACTTCTAAAGAAATGATAGTTCCAGTCTTTTATAGAAAAATTAAACTTTTTTTAATATTAATTTGTTTAATTAATTCATTTAATTTATTAAATATATAAGAATAAAATATAAACATCGCCTTTCATAAAATCCACCTATTTAGCCCCATAACCACAGTATTACGGCCCACGCTAGGGAACGAGTTAAAAACTTACGCAGTAAACTTGAAGCTTATAATAACTTTAGGGGTTCGTTTATATATTATCGTGTTAAATCGTTCGGAACTTTTACCCTATATAATATTTCAGTTATAGATTTGTTAATGCGTTCATTGACAATATTAAATCTAGTACAATATAATGTTAGCAAGACCTTTCACAGCCTACGGTGCTGCACTCTATGCGACGGTGCTGCAATCTACGCACGTGATGCGTAAAATTTCGTATAAATACGCTTAAAAAAACATTTACAAAGGGCCTATAAATTTAACCATTGAATAACATTGTATTAGCGTAACGTAATCTTTTTTGTTACTTGTTACTACTGTAACAAGTAACAAAAAAGTTTGTGGCGGATTAGTAAATCCGCCACAAACATCCGTTTACCAAATCAGAATCGATTACGCTTCATATATTCCACAGACACAATTTATTCCTTAC
The DNA here is from genome assembly GCA_018245835.1 of Mysoria sejanus stolli. Taxonomy (NCBI): domain Eukaryota; kingdom Metazoa; phylum Arthropoda; class Insecta; order Lepidoptera; family Hesperiidae; genus Mysarbia; species Mysarbia sejanus. Next base: position 2,030 of record DWEJ01003278.1, on the reverse strand, counting down.
AAAGTTATGAAAGAGAATATTTGAATGCGCTAAACATTCCGAGTAAAACGATATCGGGTAGAACAAACAATATGACAAGGTTGGCTCCCGTTACAAATGTAGACTGCAAATCGATGGTGCGATTCGGGCGATACATCGAGTGATCATTACCGTAAATAAATGCTATCAGCTTAATGCAATTAACATTAAACATTTACAATGCAAAGTAACAGTGCACAGATAAGTGAAATGCTTTTTTTTTCTTTTTGCTTTTCTTTCTCAATATCAGCACAAAACTGTTTTTAAAAATGTACACGACACGTGACACGCAACTGTTCTTGATGCAACCGCTGTTTGTAATTTAAATTCGAAATTTGCATAGTTTATATCGACCCAAGAATGCAATTTGTTAACGTAGGTAAGACGACTGGCCACGATTTATGTCCGTGGCTGAATTTTGTGTGCAACGCGTTTTATTTACGCTCCAGATGAATATACATTAGATATTTATTTTTAAATCGCAGGAAGATTTATTGAGGTACGCTCTTTCAGTGTTATGGCATGCCGTAACAAATGACCGCCATAATGAGTTTGCAATGTCGGAAATTATTGGAACAGTATTAATAAACAAAATTATATTACACAAGTTTACAAGATCGATGGAATTTTAAAATCTTCACGATTTATTGGAAAATTGTTTACGATAAACAAACTGCGCTATATTTTTCTAGGAAAGCAATGATTATCTATATATTTTGTGTTATTTTGAATTTTCTAATCAGAAATATTGATAAGCGATGATTACTTTGTAATTTAGAATTGAAACTCCGGCTTCTAGCGTTTTAGGTTCAGGTCCTGCCACACTCCTCTCTCGATACAAAATTATGTGCCGTTTAAAAATAAGGACTTCTTGTTAAAACGTTGAAGGAAAATATCGCAAAGAAACCTGCCCTCAGTGAAGTTCTTCATAATGTCCTCTAAGGTCTAAGATCGGTCAATATTTATCCGGCCAGTGTGACAGACTAAGGCCTTAATCCGTGTCGAACAGTAAAATTATTCTAGAAGTACATGAAACTAGCGAGAATGACGCAAATCAATAAGACCCAGGGCACTCCATCTTGATTCGGACTAGCTTCAATATATTTAAACTTGTTTTACCGAAATATACAAATATGTGAAAGGTATTTTCAGTGGAACATTAATAAATGAATATTTCAAAACATGAATAAAAATAAGGATTTAATGCAAGCGTGTTCGTGTATAGTGTAAAATTAATTCCGTCATAATACCATTTTACCAACGGTATTCGTTGTAAAATCGCGCTCGTGCTCCTAAGGGGCTGTTGCCCGTACGGTGTGATACGGCCCCATAATCTCATTAATACGTTACACCCGGGTTATTTCGTGTGAGAGCTTGCGAAAATTAAATGAATTGTTCACTGGATTATGCCGCGGATATTTATTAAAATAACGTCCGCCGGCGGCCGGTGGCCGGTGTATTTATCCTCTTCTCACCTGAATAGTTCCATGGTACGCAATTAATTCTCAGTCTAGTCACGAAAATTTTTCATTTTAATTAAAACTCCGACCGGTGGATCGTCGGCTAATTAACCCATTAAAACACAGACTCTCCTTTCATTTTGTCTTTTTTCCCCCTCGGCGTTACTTTCTTGTGATTTTCGAAATGAAAATAAGGCGGAACGACTGAGGGTCCGCTTATGGTATTACATTCAGATGTTCATTTAAAGGTATCTATAAGGATCAAATACAAGCTGATGGCATCTATGTCTTACGTATTTACAATGAAACCTTTTCACCAAATCCTAGTTCTATCATGAATTCCATGCTAAAGGAAACTCTCTTTGCAAACAAGTAAGGTTGGAAACTTTGTATAAGACATATAATAAAATATGATAACATTTCTCTAAGGAATATGGATAAGGAATAGGGATATATCAACGATTGCATAAATCTTCTGCCTCGTTGGTCGTGTGGTTGCAAGTGCGACTGCAGATCGGGAGGTCCTGGGTTCGATTCCCGGGTCGAACACTA
>DWEJ01003277.1:0-10579 GCA_018245835.1 Mysoria sejanus stolli | reverse complement strand
CACCTATTCCATAGTGGGACGTAAACGTAACCGGTGAAACATGGGAGTGTTCTGCATTTCTCTGCCTACCTCTTCGGGGATTACAGGCGTCAAATTACGTTGTTTTATGTATAAATTGTAAAAATGCACAAATATTACAAATCTTTTGCGTACACAGCGTAATCTTAAAACAAAAGCGGATAAGGTCAACTGGCAAAGTTTGGCTAAGGGCGTCCTTACGTACGCCCCTGGCTTTAAATAGGGCCATTTACAAGCTACGCACAACCACTGCGTGTACTTACCTGCACTCGAAGGTAATCGTGGTATTTATAAGCAACAGATCTTTTTTTATAATAGGACATGTCTGCCCGACTAGACACCATTCTGTGACGGATAAAATAAGTATGAATATAATAAACGTACGTTGTAAAACACTGACGAAGATTTGTTATATAAATACTGTTTTACAGATTCAATTAAAGTTTTTGTTCGAAGAGACTAGCAAGTCACTTAATCCTATGGGATCCTCCTCCATCGGCTAAGAAGCAAACAGTTCCGAACCGCGACTTACATAAAGTACAGTATGGGAAGACACAGAGGGTTCCGGGAAGCGACTCCTCAAAATTTCTATCGGACTTACTCACTGTGAGTTATACTATTTGAGTTACAAAGTTGTTCAGGAGCAAACTTACATTAAATAATGAATATTTATAACGAATCAGAGAGCGTTAACGTTACCTTAAGTTGGCGAAGTATGTTTATTTGTGTTTTCAGCTAACTTTTGTGGAAGCGCGAGCTAGCCGGCCGAGTCGGTGCTGCTTCACTTTGAGTCGAATTTGAACCTTGTGTCTTGGAAATACAGTAGGAATCGCTCGCTCGGATCACGCTGTCCCAGGAAGCCCACGGGCACGATAAATAAATAGTTGTAGGTTGGAAGTCGCTGGAACTTCTCCTCGTCTTTCTTCCCTTCTTCAGAATTTTTCCTTCGCGCTCTGAATTATTTACCTTTCGCTGTTTCGATAGTTGTTGTTCCTAACTGTTCATATTACCGATACTTCTCACTACAAGCGTTTAGCGATACTTTGCTTAATTATCCGACTAATTGTATTTTGGTGATGATTAAAGAATGCGCGTTGGTCGTGTTTGTTGCAAGCGTGACCGCCTATGGGCAGCAGCGCCGTCGGTGCAAGAGGCTGTGCTCTGCGATTCGCACCCCGCATGCTCAGGGGCCTATAACCAACAGTGGATTATTCATGATGATGAATATTGTATACTTATAGTTCAAAGATATTTCTTTGCTACAGAGCAGAATTTACATTAAGACCAGGTGAGTAAGGTAAGTTTATTATAAGTCCTAACATTTCGAGAGCAGACCCGAGCCCGAGTTTTCATTACAAGATTTGTTGAACATTACTTTATGCAGAATTAACATCTTACCATAACGTGGATACCATAACGGTACGTGGAGTTGTCCGAGATTTTTATTATCACCGGACGACTCGTACACGTGTCTGTTATTGCGTGACCAGCTTCAGTGTTACTATTTTACAAGTGTGTCGTTACACGTCACTTGCTTGATGTGAAACAAGTGTGCATCCGATATTTTTACCAGTCGCCGTTGCTTAGGACTATTGTTGGGTTGTACACGGAGTTGGTTTATTAATTTGTGAATTGCGCCGCGCCGGCAATACGCGCTCGGGCGGACGTCGACCGCGGACCCATTGTCTTAAACAATAATCATGATCATTAAAATTCATCATATTGATTTTATTTATGACAATTTCGCCAATAAATAAACGTGAAAGGAAACATCGTGAGGGAACTTGCACATGTTAGAACTTGTTATAATTTAAGATCTTTGAAGTTTGGTCAGCCGCACTTAGCGAGCACTGTGCCCTTAAAACTTTCATTCTGAGATGGCACTAATACACGAGAGTGGAACAGTAACAGGTGTGTGAATGATGAAAGTTATGATGATGTTGAATCATCTCGCCGCATTCAATTATTATCTTCTTAATCAACGAATTAACTGTATATCACCTAATAATTATTTTTATACTATATTGCAAATTAATTCTCTATAGACATAATTTAATATTTTTATCTCTGTAATTTGATTAAAGAGGTGCATGGACAGACTGGGCGGTATGTACAATTAAGCACCAAGTAGATGGGTGACTGCTATTAAAAGGTAATCTGCGCTTGTGAATATTTGAAGTATCAGGGGTGTCTTCGATGCGCTACCGGGTTGGGACTCCGTTCGTGTATATCCTGGTTATATCGCACAACGCTATCCGATGGCTATTTTCTCATCCGCTGCTGTAAAGAGCTCAACATATAATTACGACCTATTTACTAAATAATGCCGTTGGTAATTGGAAATTTCGTACCATGTAAATCAATCATGGTAATCGACGGTACATCGTGAATCTGAGCTTAGTTTAATCGTTCCTTGACGCGCTTAGTTTATTTAAGCGGAGGCTGAACTCGCATGAACTGAATCGAAAGTAGGTAAGCCGCTTAGATCCTGTCGGGTGACGTGCCTGTGCCGGGATATATTCAATAATATCATTCTCAAGTTACAATGGACCCCTTTAAGGTAGATGACCTTGAAAGCGTAGCGTTAATAAGGGCAGTACAACTTATCTACTTTGACAATGTACAAGGACCGTACTTTTCCTATCGCAGTGAAAATACTGTACACACCTCTGTACTTGTCTGGAGAATGCCAATGGTATCCATCGCTACATTGTACAACTAGTCCTTAGGGCAATAAGTGCGGGTCTCAGATAAGATTCCTGTCATCCTACGGGTCGATCAGAGATCTCACTGTATTGTATAGAATAATCCAAAGTAGGATTGAGTTACTTTAATATGAAACGACACACTCACTTGTTTCTTATCTCACTGAATTTTCTCAATTTAATTATATTGTTATTGTGATTATATTGTCACGCTCTATCGTTTCGGATTAGGCAGGGAGCACAAATTCAGACCTTAAAGTAACTCTATATACAATCCATAAAATTGTTGGTAAGACGCAGTTTTTCATCTTTTTGTTTGGGAGGGATGTGACATGCAAAGAAATGAAGATATGATGCTTCTCGATCGCCATTCTAAGGTAATGTTGGTATCAAACTCGTACAGGCCGCATTAAGTTGGCCGCGGGGTGGCTGGTCACTGTCTACACTCACAAGTACATACATTGTACATAACAGTAACATTCGACTGCCTCGTTGTGAGCATGAATGCCAATCGAGTGGTTTTGGCATCGAATCCCGGGTTGGGCATTATTGAATTGTTCCGAGGCGGTGGTAGTTGCCTTTTGACATAGAAAAAGTGTTCTTAGGAACCAATTTTGAATAAATGTAATTTGAATTTAAATTTTAATTCTATGTTAGGTTCTGTTGTAGTGGCTTGGGGTCTTTATTTGTGCCCGATGTAAGAGAATACTCAGCACATATTACATAGCGCGACGTGAAGGTAGTTGGCGAAACGTGCAAGGGTCCTACACCCCTCTATCTACCTCTTCGGAAATTACAGCCGTGATGTTACACGATAAGTACATCAATACTATGTAAGGAACATATGAGTGTAATAAATACCAACTGTTCAAGTAAATGACGTACAGAATGTGGAAGGCGTGCGTGGTTTATTTTAGGACATATCCTAGTTTCTCGTCAGGCGTTGTGTCAACCGAACAGTAGCCTAATAACAATACAAGCGAAACATCATTCAACTATAAGCTAAGACGCAGAGTGATCAATGAAGGCGCTCAATAAAGGCGATGTGTATAACTGGGCCTAGTACATTACAAACTCGGTCGAAACAGATAATAACGCAGCTCTGAAACGTTCACGAGAAACGTAATATTTGGTCGAAATTAAGCAATCACGATATGTTTATTGCGTTCGGTTTTATTATCGCAGCGTATAGGCGATGCTGGGAGACATAGCGGCGCGCGGCGGTCCGCGGGGAGAGCGGCTGAAATACACAAACTTACGATAGAATGAGGCTAGGAGTATATTTTTATTAAACTACATTTGGTAGTATATTGCTGGATAAATTATTATATTTTTTTATTGATTTATCACCTCCGTAGATACCTTAGGAGACATGATAAGCGATCAAAATCAAAATATTATTTGCTGATGTTCCACACATATCACAGACAAAACTAAATGTGTTTTAACTGCATTTTCACCTCATTCCCGTTTATGATTGTGAAGTATTCAAATTAGCGTCAAGTGCATGTGAGTGACACCGGCGAGGAAAGCGATCCTTGCGAGTAAATCAAAAGTTCAAGAGCGCAATCCAGCCACCTTCATACATACATGAATGTATAACGATTCTTCTAATGTATATTAAATAGTTGTTTATTGCAGAAACACATACACGTACTTAATGCGTGTGATTGTACTACACTCCTCTGTCTCCCTCTGCAGGGATTACAGGCGTGATGGTACTTTTTTTCATAACGTCATTCTAATTTTGAATCCATCGTTCCAGGTGTAACGGTGCCTTTAACAGTTTCAGATAAAATACAAGTATTATGGGTTACGACAATACTTTTCCACAAACACAATAATGTCCATGAAGCTTACCACATTTTTGTCGAGACAGCTATCGGAAAATATGTTTATCGTCAAAATAAATCTAATAATGTTCGGAAATATTACCAGGAGTATTTATTCCCTAACTCATTACAGTCGCGGGATCCAATCCGGGGGTTCCGACTGACGGTGGCATCACATTGGCTGTGGGTCTCCCTAGAGTCAAGTTGAGATTCCTACGACCAGTATCGGCTGGCCTCCTCGGCCCCCTCCTTCTAGACGCTCGATGAGGCGCGCGGGGAAGTCATATTACACCTCGGAGATCCAGTGCCGTCGGTTACTTGGTTATGATCTGATATTGCCTTTATTGGGGGGCGTCGAAGGAGGTCCCACATGATCGAGGTGTCACAAATGGGTTTTCCGGCTCGTTTGCCGTCTCTCAATATCTACATTCCGCTTCGTAGGAAAAATTTTGCCTGCGTCCTTATGATTTGCCGCCCGTGATTAACGTTTAACTACGCGAAGCAACCCACGGGTATGAATCACGACGGATATTTTATTGTCTTTTCTGTTTAAATTTACACCGAGATTATACGTATGATTAAAATATAAGTTAATTACTAAATTATAATGATGTTTAACAACGTACCATCACGCCTGTTATCCTCAAAGAGGTAGACAGAGGAGCGTAGGACACTGCCACATTTCACCAGTTACGTTTACATAAACGTTACCCACTATGGAGTAGTTAGTGAGCAATTAATACATATCGTATTGATACTTGCTATTGTACCAACTTACTATTGCTTGAAAACAAACAATTCTCGGGTGATGACATGAAAACAAACAGACAGGAAGATAGGATGACAGAATTACTTGACTTCAAATTAGTGCGCAAGTATATCAAACCTTACCTATATAGAACTTTAACATTGGATATACATACATGTGGACGATTGTGACAAGTGTACATATGTACATCAAGCATCGTGAACCTCATTTTAATGGCGCTATCAAATAAAAAAGAAAAATTTGAACAAACGCCGTCGTGTTTCATTCGGCCAATTAGCGTTGATCAACTGCGAACATTGGCATCGCCAATGCAGCGCCAACATGTGAACGCCATTGTACACACGGCCCGCGTTATTTCACACTAGCGTCTGTTGTTTTTCGACAAACTGGAATGTGTGCACAGGTTTTATCGATTTATTAAAAAGGCCAAAAACTATTCGAAAATGCAGTGGTCGCGCGACCGCGACATGTTCGTATTCCGCCGCTTGCTGCTTTACAAAGCCGACGATCACGTCACGTGTTACGCGCGTACATTTTTACTCACATGAATACACACACATAGAGTCATATTACGTATGTATTTACGCGTTGCTGCGCTCACGTAATCATTTACATACCCGATTCGATATGGATTCTATTTATCATTTAGTTGAGCTAGGTCGTTGTGTTTTGTTGTTGCGTAATTTTACGTAACACAACGCATAACTCTACGCCTGTGCCTCCGCGGAGGTAGGCAGAGAGTGCAGTACACTCGGACGCTTCACCAGTTATGTAACACGTCCTATGGCGGGAGAGCGGGTGAGATTATTGGCATACTCCGGGCACAACACCAGACTCCGAGCTACTAAATTGAAATTTCATATAGGAATTCATAAATAGAATACATAACATATTATTTCGCATTAATCTAGTTTTTTTTTCAAATGTAAATAGCTATTTGTACCGATAATACATTTTAAATAATTCTTATAAAAAATAAAAGAATTATATAGGATAAAGATATTACTGATAAAAAATAATTTATGTGTAATGTGTATTGTATTAAATATTTTAGTTATTATTAATACGTGGTGACTTCAACGCCCTGACGGGGCAGGCTCGGGGGCGCCGGCTGTCACGTGTACTATCCTTGACGTGCGTCTTCTCACTCAACACTGTCTCCGTGGCGCACTTCGGATGAAGACTCCGCCGACTCATCCGCGTAGAACATACTACGCTGTAAAGTATGTGATTGATATTAATAATACTATCTTGGGATAAATCTGCCAACTGACCCCAAACTATAAAAAACCTGTACCATAGTAAGCAGACAATTAATGGAATAAATATATAAACTTATAAATACATACATACTGACGTATATAATCCTATCACCATTATTAATTTATATTTCCGAGTGCCTCTTAAATCAGTGCATTTTGCTGTCGTTACGTCAAGTGGAACGTGGGCGGTACAAGTATATTTATGTCACTGGGACCTTGGCCATCCAGTACAGCCCTAAGTGGAGTTGTCTAACGGCAAACATAGTGAAAACAAGCGTCTTGATGGATGATGACAGATAGCCCGCTCGCGTGCGACGGACGTAGAGGTGAGCCGCGGACGGCCGGCCACGGCGAATGTAGACTACATTCAACAAAGGTGACAGTCTAATTCGCTCGAAAGTGTAATTACGAGAATATTTACATAAAACGTAACTTCACGCCTGTTATCCCCGAAGAGATAGGCAGAGGAATGCAGAACATCCCACATTTCACCGGTTACGTTTACGTCCCACTAGGGAATAGGTGGTGAGCCTATTGCCATGCATCGGTTACATATCCAGACTTCGAACCACTACTAGAATTCTAATTTAGATTTTCTAGTAGAAAATTTCTAATTAGAAATTTTTATTAGTGTTCAACCCGGGAATTATACGCCGGGCCTCACGATCGGCAGTCGCACTTGCAACCAATACGACCAAGGAGGCAGTCAGATATTTACATCTAGATAAATATAACATACTAGCTGACCCAGCGAACTTCGTACCGCCCAACGGTTAAGATAACTTATAATAACTTTTAGCTATAAAAAACCTTAAATTTGTTGAATTTTTTTTATTAATCGAGATCAAAACTATCATTAATCCTATTTTTTAAGTTGGACCAAACAATACATATCTACAAAATTTCATAGAAATCGGTTAAGTAGTTTAGGAGTCCATCGCGGACAAACGCTGTGACACGTAATTTATATATATTAAGATTATGTTCATGTAAAGTTGTTCCATTTGTAATTTGTATAATAAAAAAAGTAGTAACTTTTAAATAAATAAATAAATAGATGTATAGGGTTATAGGTAGGAGCACAGCTTACTGTACCACTGTGTCGCGGACTCAGGTTAGTATGAATTCTGTTTTCAAGCCTAGTTAAGATAGATTCCCCGTGAGTAAAGCCAGGGCAGCCAGTGATACTCGTTCCGCGGCGAGTGACGCTGGCGAGGCGGCTGCGTTCGGATTTTATTTGTGTAATTTAATATATCAACAATTTTCTTTCATTATCGTTAGGGTTGTTTACGCACGGGCTCCGTTCGACTGGAAAACAAACATATATACGCATTTTCCCCTCAAATGACAAGCTCGGTAATAAAATCTGTGAATATTTCATACTTTGATTTTCACCTAGAACATCCGACGCCATTCTAATCGCGTCTCTATCCTTTGTGCAATAGAGTCGACAATGTTTGCGTGTAGATATAAATTGTTCGAAACAGTTAATGAGACGCAAACTTGGAAGTTCTTCCGACGTAATCGAGTGCGTTTGAGATTTCTGCTTCAATTTGTCATTTTACTTTGAATAAATTATATGTGTTTGTGAACCTTTGATGTGAGGTAACGATGGGTCGGTGGGAACGTGTGTAAGTCTCATTGTCCCCTCGTTAATCACATCGCACGTGAGAGTGTTGGAACGCAGCACGATATAGTGCACTACTGTATGCATACTGTGTGCACGCTACTTTAACACGTTTAAATGTTAAGTATATCCCTTAACGCTTATTAAAATGATGTTATAGCTCAGTACTAAGGTATATTCTTTCTCAAGCACTAATGGTTTTGTACATGCGAGTACGTATACGACAGATGTGGCCAAGCCGCCGCATATGGGTTCTCATAACGGGCTAAACAAGATTAGTTCAGGCTAAACCGTTTGATGCTGTCGCGCTTCTACGGATTTGGTCGAGCATGCGGCCCGCTAGAGCTGGTGCTCATTATTGGCTTGTTTGTTGGCTTCAATATAACACGCTGACTTATATTTTACAATGACAACTTTACTTCAATTATAAGAAATAATAGCCTAGTGGTTTGAAATAAGCAGTGTGGGCTAAAATTCGACCCGTACCTTCAGGAGGCCGGATTCAAATACTGGTGCGCACCTCGTTACAGAATTGGCGTTTTAAGATTAAATATCACTTGCTATAACGGTGAAGAAAAACATCGTGAGACAACCTATACACCTTACAGTTTATAAAAAATGTTCTTTAAGGGCGTGTAATGTCTGCCAACCTCCACTTGACCAGCGTGGCAGATTATGGCTTTATCCTCTACTCATATCCCAACAGTGGAACGATAAAAGGGTCGTGAAAAAAGAAAATGGCAACTCTGCGGACTTGCCCGGGTAAAATGGAACGAGTAACCAAGTTGCTACTCGCTCGATTAATAATAATCAAGATAGCTGTTAGTTCAAATGGGGTTCTTCAAGGAAGGCGTAAAAATAGCTCTCCTTCAAAGCCGGCAAGGTGTTGGTAATTCCTTTGATGTTGCACATCCCTAAGTGACGGTGACCGCTACCCTCAGGTAGCCCGTCAATTTCTTTGCCAGGTACAATTTATACAAAAAATTACTGACTGCTACCAGAAATGCGTGTATGATTAGTTTTGAATGTAGAAGTAACAGGTCAGGGTTGTATGGACAGGGCAGTACGGGCAAGGCACAGGATCTATCTCGTAAGGGAACTAACATGAACGTGTAACAATAATAATGTACGCTAAGTCAATATCAAAAAAGTTATAACTCTTCTTTCTCATAAAGCTTCACTGCGTAGCACTCTGACAACTGTCCACGGCGCTAACTTCATCCCCTTGTACTGTATATGAAGGCTGCGTAGAGTGACTACGATTTTATATGAATGTTTGTTTATTATTATCTTTTATCAGAATCCTTAAGAATGAGATATGAATTCTATATTCTTTATACCCTTCGAACATGTTTCAAAAATTTCCGGTTCTCCATCCCGTAATAGTTTTTTATTCATTATTATTTATAACATAAAAAAATGTGTCGATTATCAAATATATGGCATGTACTCCACATTAGAGTAGATACACGCACCGAGTTACCGAGTAAGAGCAAGACGGCAGTTGAACATGATGCAGATTGAGAATGGATATACATAATAACATCTGGTTGATGGTGATGGTAGGTCGCTGGTGTTCAACAGTGACGAGCTTGTAGCTAGTCGCAGCGAGGTCCACTTGCCAGCATCGAAGGTGTGGGAGGCTGGCATTTAACCACTACGATAATACCAGGTGTACTGTTTACTCCGGATAACTTTATAAAGTTCGTCATATCCCATTCCACTCAATCGCCTGGTGGCCCGCGATCGGGCAGCATAAATCTCTTGAAGCGCGCGGTGGCGCGAAAACGTTCGGTTCAGATGAAACTGTCATGCATAAGATGGATGCCCGGCCGATACTCGCGTGTATCGGAGGTATGATACATCGAAAGGGGTGCTCTGAAAGAGCGCAGCAATCTCGTCCATCTCTTGTTAAGATTTGGTGGCATCAGTTTGGTGGCAATTATCGTGGTAGTTTGTTGGCTGGGTTTTGGTAATTGTATCAGTTTAAGTATTTGTAATTGATTCTGTTGGGCTATTTGTAAGTGAGATGGCTTATCTGTGTTTAAACTATTTAGCTTATTAGTAATTAAGTCAATTTGGCTATTTGAAATTTAATCCTCTATTGGATTTGGTTGAGTGTAAATAGGTCAATATTGGTTTGTTTGTGATTGAGTTATTTGTCTTATTAAGCTAAATCCGCTGGCTTGTAATTACGAAATGGTTTGAGTATATGATTGTATTAAAATCATGCGGTATCAGATATACGAGTACAGTACTATGTATGCAAATTCAGTTTTATACGGATAAAATAATGTTGACTGCCTCGTTGGTCGTGTGGTTGCAAGTGCGACTGCAGATCGGGAGGTCCTGGGTTCGATTCCCGG